>JAHDVF020001511.1:0-148487 GCA_022606425.2 Lepidostoma basale | reverse complement strand
ATATAACACATTTATGCCAACGTTTTTTCCAATCCTCGAAGCACTTAAAAAAATCATTTTTTGTGATCTTGTTCAGCTCCTCCTTCGATGCCGTCTTTATCTCCTCAATCGTGGCGTAGCGTCGTCCTTTCATGGGCCTCTTCAGTTTGGAAACAGGAAAAAGTCACAGGGGGCCAGGTCTGGGGAATACGGTGGCTGCGGCACCATTACTGTGTTGTTTTTGGCCAAATATTCGCGCACAAGCAACGATGTGTGAGCAGGGGCGTTATCATGGTGCAAAAGCCAGTTTTTGTTCTTCCACAAATCCGGGCGTTTCTGGCGGATTGCTTCCCGCAAATTGCGCATAACTTGCAGGTGATATTCCTTATTGACCGTACTACCCTGTGGCAAGAACTCATGATGCACCACGCCCCTGCAATCGAAGAAAACTGTGAGCAAAACCTTCACGTTCGACCGAACTTGGCGCGCTTTTTTTGGTCTTGGCTCATGCGGCAGCTTCCATTGGGATGATTGAGCTTTGGTTTCCACGTCATAACCATAAACCCATGATTCGTCACAGTTTCTCCACGTCACGGACCGAGTCCAACATCTCCTGAGCAATGTTAACGCGATGCTGTTTTTGGTCGAAATTGAGCAATTTTGGCACGAATTTCGCGGCGACCCGACTCATGCCCAAATCATTGGTTAAAATCGAATGGCACGAGCCAATCGATATGTTTAGGTCCTCAGCAACTTCTCTAACGGTGATTCGACGATTGGCTCATACTATTTTCTTCACTTTATTAATGTTTTCGTCTGTTGTTGACGTGCTCGGGCGTCCGGCACGCTCTTCGTCGTTCTCGAAGATTCTCGGCCCTCTGAGAACATTTTGTACCACAGATAAACGTTGCTTTGGTCCAAGGTAGCTTCACCATATGCCACAGTCAACATTCGAAATGCGTCCGCGCACTTTATTTTGTTTTTCACACAAAATTTGGTACAGATTCTTTGATCCATTTTTTGGAATAGGCAAAATCGAAGACGAGGCAACACACATCCAAGCAAAACAGCTGTCAAAAATTAACTAAACATTCAAAATGGCCGACCTTGTCAGCATAAGTAAGGGACATGAGTACCAACATAACGCTACAAAAAAATCAAAAATCAAATATACGTAGCCAGCGGAAATTCAAAATTCGCGATACTTTTTGAACAGACCTCGTGTATATATATATATATATATATATATATATATATATATATATATATATATATATATATATATATATATATACCATATATATATATATATATATATATATATATATATATATATATATATATATATATATATATATATATATATATATATATATATATATATATATATATATATATAGCTATATATATATATATATATATATATATATATATATATATATATATATATATATATATATATATATATATATATATATATATATATATATTTATGTATATATATATATATGGAGCTCAAGTGCCAACCCTCATGTATTAAAAATTAAAAATGGATCCCTAAGATGGTTTGGACATTTGGAACGAATGGATGGGAGTAGGATGGTTAAAAAGTTGTACACAAGCAGCGTGAGTGGGAAAAGAAGCCGAGGACGACCGAGGAAAACATGGCATGACCAAATTAATCAATTACTAAAAGGCGACCACATTCGAAGTCGGAATAATCGACGTGAGTGCATGGTACGATGTATGAATGTAGAGGAAGCCCGAGAGGTATGCCAGGACAGGCCATTGTGGTGATCCATCCTCTCTGCCTACTCCTCCGGGGAAATGGCGTGATGGTTAGTTATATAGTTTTAAAATAATGTAAAATTGTTTACAAATATGATCAGTTTTGACAGATAGAAGAAATAAACACAGAACATAGAAGAAATAAAAAAGTTTATCAAAATTTTACAGTTTTATATTTTTTGATTTTAAATGGGTTCCGTCTAGAAAAAAGTTTGAGAAACACGTGATTTACATAATATTTTATAATAGTACTTCTTGTAGATATGTTTAGCGCTTGTTCGCCGTTAATTTTGAGTAGGTACCGGTGCATAAAGCGATGGAATTATTATTCCCGGGCCGTAGCGCTTTCGTTTTTTGTTTGATTTAAAAATTTTCCCGCCCAGAAATAAACGAGGATTGGCCGAACGGCTATCACGGCGTTGATATAACAAATTGCCATCATAACTCCATCACGGAATTATTTCTAGACGGGATTGCGATCGTTCAAATGCCGGCTTGGATCAAGCTGAGTATATTATAAGCCCAGGACTAAATAGACATTCAACAGTTAACAGCGTATTTTTTTTATATAAATATTTTATGATGATGATGATGATACATAATTTTCATGAGAGATTTACTTCAAATGTACTCTTCGTCTCATAAGATTCACTTTAGGTGCACTCTCGGCTAGAGTGTGGTTCGGTTATATGGAGTCCCTTCAGAAAACTACATATAAAAAATAATTATAAAATGAGGGGAGAAAGAGGGTTAGGGAAAAGTGTGCACGAGGACAAATAGGATGGTAGAACGGTGACGCATGAACATTAGGGAATAACTATGGAGAATTTCTAATTAATATCCGCACAACATAAAGAGCTCATTATTGACCTTCGTGGCAGAGTGGTAAGAGCTCTGACTGGCATACCGAAGGTTCCGGGTTCGATTCCCGGCGATGGCAATTTGATTATCACATTGTCTTTGGTCTGGTGTAGAATTCTCGTGACAATAAAATGGCGATAGTTTAGCTACCTATCACATGTTACGAGAATCAATACATCAGCTTAAAAATAAGTTGTATACAGTAATTGGGTTCAAGCGACCTGTTGTATACATAAAAAAAAAAAAAAGTGATAGCGAATATAGAAGTAAAACACTGTTTTTCTCGGCGTGTTTCGAAAGCTTTACACTTTCATCATCGGGAGAACGATATATAGTTTATATCGTTCTCACGATGACAAAAGTGTAAAACCTTCGAAAAATATCGAGAAAAATAAACTAAAAAATGGAATGTAGGTATAATGTTTTAATTCATAATGAATTAAGTTTATCTAAAAAATAAATGTAAAATTAATTTTCTTGAAATTTTATTATATTTTACGGGAATGACATGTTTCGCTTAAAGGCTTTAAGCAATTTGATAAAACTTCCTAAGGCAATATTAAATTTTAAAAATATTCGCATATACAGCCGCATAAATACTCGCATATACAGCCGCTTATGAAATCCCTTCCGGACACCGCCCACCTGGAAGACCGCCTAAGAGATGGAGGGACAGCTGGATCTCATCATCCGACGAGATATGATTTCTGTGTCACAGATCGTCAGATCTATCAAAAGAAGAAGAAGAAAAATATTCGATGATACCTTAGAAAGGCGAAACATGTTATTCCCATTAATTATATTAAAGTTTCTAGAAAATATATGAAAACATAACTTCCCTTCTTCAGTGTATGAATTTTAATATTTAACTGTTACAATTCATACATTGAAGAAGAGAAGTTAGTGTCCCGAAACATGTTTGTAAAAAGTGCAAAAACAGTGTTGTAATAATACAATGTTACCATAAAGTTATTCAAACAGTGTTTTAATTCATAAAAAAATCTTTAATATTTTTATGTTTCTTATAACTATATATTATATCAAGAGACAGGAGAAGTTGGAATTATTTTTATCTTGTGTTGCAGGAAAGGTTAAAAACCCAAGATGTAGAACTTTGCGGACAAGTATGCATAGTTTATACTGAATTCGCTCAGGTTTATACTGAATTCATATCAGGTTCATAGTTTATACTGAATTCATCAGCAGCACATTGTGGGTTAACCCCCAATGTGCTGCTGACTTATTTGCAGTAAAAAAATGGTCATCAATATCGGTCCATTATTTCTGCCTATGACGTAATGGTTAGGTAGTTAGTAAATTACTATTATATTTTTTTTTACGTTAATTGATTTAGTGAATTTCGTTTGTTTCAGCTCAGATAAAGATGCCCTCAGGACTAAAGGACCTGCCCGTCATCGAAGACAACCACGATGGAACGGTGAGCATCAAATACGAGCCTCGAGAGGAAGGCCAGCATGAGCTCCTGGTCAAGTACAACGGGGAACATGTCCAAGGTAAGGTTCATTTATAAACTGTTTAAAATACAATAAAAACTATTTTAAGTATTGTACAATAAAATTGTTTATAATTCATTCAAAATTTAAAAAATATTATACAATAAAATGTTGAAAATAAAATAAAAACCTAAAAAAATATTATAAATTTAAAAATTGGAACAATACAATAAATACGTTTTAAAATATGATGAAAATAAAAACTTTTTAAAATATAATAAAACTATTTAAAATATTATATGACAAAACTGTTATTAATACAATAAAAACTTTTTAAAATGTGATGAAAATAAAAACTGTTTAATACAAAAAAAAACTATTTAAAATGTTATAAATGACAAAACTATTATTAATACAATAAAAACTGTTAAATTACAGTAAAAACTTTTAAAATACAATAAAAACTAAATACAATAAAACTGTTTAAACCCAAAAAAAACTGTTTAAAATATTATACAATAAAAACTGTTTAAATTGCAATAAAAACATTTTAAATTAATTAAAAAATAAAAACTGTAAAAATACAATATTTTTTTTTTAAATATTATAAAAATAAGAACTGTTTAAAATACAATTAAAACTTTATAAAATATTGTAAAAAAACTATTTAAAATAAAATAAGAATTGTTTTAAATGTTATATAATAAAACTGTTTAAAATACAAAAAAACTGTTAAAATACAATCAAAACTATTTAAAGTAGTATATATTAAAAAAACTGTTTAAAATACAATAAAAACTATTTAATATATTATATAATACAATAAATCTGTTTATACACTATTAAAAATATTATACAATAAAAACTGTTTATAATAAAACAAATAATTTCAATAAAATTAAATGAAAGTTGATTAATACGACCTTCGTGGCCAAGTGGACAGTTCTATGACTGCCACATCGAAGGTCCTTTGTGAAACTAAATAAAATAGAGTAATAGAAATGAGAAGAAGACGATTCAGGAGAGACCACATCGAGGATGGATCCAGCTAGGATTCCCAAGATCGTGATGCACGAGACTCCAGAGAGCCGTCGACCGCCAGGACGACCACTAAAGAGATGGAGAGAAGGCTGGTTGTCTTCAGTACAGGAAGAATGTTGATATCCTGCATAAACAGACCGCAAGATCTACGATAAGAAGAAGAAGAAGAAGAAGAAGAAGAAGAGAAATATCGTGCTATCATTCCCATGTTACAAATTCGAGAATAGGGGTTGGTCTTCAGCGCATTCACGGATTACATTGAGAAACACCCATTTATCAATTTTAGGTTCCCCGTATAAGTTCCACGTGGACTCCATCAGCACTGGATCGGTGACGGCCTACGGGCCTGGTCTTAGCCAGGGTGTCAGCGGGGAGCCGAGCCACTTCACCATCAGCACCAAGGGCGCTGGCGGCGGAGGACTCAGCATGGCTGTGGAAGGACCCAGCAAGGCGGAGGTAAGGACTACTTAAGACAATATTAAAATACCTTAAAAAGCTAATTATCGTTCGATGAAAAAAACAGAATTAATTCAACATTAATCAAAATACTTTATGGAAAATTTAAGTATGTTACAAATTTTTCCAGTTTTAACGGTGCCTGTCCACCGGAGCGGAGCTAGGTGGCGGAGCGGTGAGCGAGGTAAAAATCCACCAATAGAATTTCGCTCCGCTTTCGAACCGCTCCGCCACCTAGCTCCGCTCCGGTGGACAGGCACCCTAAGGATTAGAATGATCGAATTTTCCAGCTAATTACATAATTATTAATACGAATGAAAACCTCTTTTGCTAGAAATTTTATTATGGTTTTTGGTAATGACATGGTGCTTCTATTTAAGGCATTTTCAAATGTCTATTTTAAACAACACTTCATAATGCCTTAGACAGGCAAAACATTTCATTCCCATATTTTTACAACCTTTTGACGACCACCGTGGCCGAGTGGTAAGGCATTAACTGCCACCCCGAACGTTCCGGGTTCGATTCCCGGCGAGGGCAGTGTGATTGTCACACTGTCTTTGGTCTGGTGTAGAATTCACGTAATAATAAAATGGCGATAGATTAGCTACCTATCACATGTCACGAGAATCACTATGATAGCTATAATACCCTTTACATCGATTTGGCTCATGCTGTCATGATATAAAGAGCGATTCAATAAAATAATAATAAAACATCTAGAAAACAGACGTATCATCTATAAAAACTAACTAACTAACTAACCATCACGCCGTCTCCCCGAAAGGGTAGGCAGAAAGAATGGACTACCACACTTTAATCGATGGGGTACTCCATCCTTCTCTTTTCGCCATCGCGAGAGATGCGGTGTGATGGGTTGCGAACCTCATCGCCACAAACATATTCAATCGCATAAATGATTTAAAATGGAGTTTTACATCATTGTTCAAGAAACGATAAATAATTATAAAATTGATTAAACAATTAAAAAAAAAATCTATATTTAATTTGGATTTTTGTGAAATAATCACACACCCACAGACACCTTTTATGACGTAGGTATTTTAGGTTTAATTAGATGAAGACTAGAAACTTGCTATATTTGAAACATTTGTTGCAAATACCCGAAGAGTATTCTTACGTGCGTTCAGTATGACGGTGCACAGAGATGGGAATTTTTTGATCTCGTAAAACTGTCCGCAGAGTCCGCAATATATGTTTTATTTGTATTTTCCCCGCAGATCACTGCCAATGATAACAAGGACGGAACTGTGTCAGTGTCCTATCTGCCTACCGCCCCTGGCGAGTACAAGGTCAGCGTCAGGTTCGGTGACAAGCACATCAAGGGTTCTCCATTCGTGGCCAAGGTAATATATTTATTTTTGTTAATAAGGAAATAACGTAATGGGAATGTAAATATGTACACAACTGGGATTACAATTGTGAATATAAAATGAATTTAAAATCATATCACTGAATACATCCTCTGGTAACGTGGTGGAACGAAAACGAACTCATTTTATTAAACATTAATACCAAAACACTTTTATTCGTTGAAACTAATCATATTATTTAAATTTATAGAAAAACTTTTGAAATGTGCATTTGAAAAGCATTTGAAATGTGGCTCCATCGTCTAATGCTCAGAGTATCCTGGACAGACATGGTTACCAATACCGAAGTCCTGAGGCGAGCTAGAGTTAACAGAGAACTGTTATCAACTATCAAGGTTCGAAAGATCTTACAACTAGGTCATATACTGCATGGGGAAAAGTACCACCTTCTCTTAAATAATTGACTGATATTGGAGGGGAAAATTGAGGGACGCTGAGGGCCCGGAAGGAGACAAATGTCCTGGCTGCGAAACGTGAGGGAGTGGACCGGCATCCGAAGTGTGCAGAAGCTGTTCCGAGCGGCGCAGGACAGAGACAGGTTCCCCGAGGTGATCGCGAACGTTGGGGGGACCCGACAGGGCACTTGAAGAAGAAGATAGAAAAACTTAATTATTTTAATCGAATTTCTTAAATAATGCATGATTTTAATTACTTGAAACATTAATTATTCAATAAATTCGTCAAAAATAAATAATTTTTAATATAAATAAAAATTATATGACTAGTTTTAAGGAATAAAATTTAATTGGCCTTCAAATGGAAATGAAAAAAATGGGTTCGTTTTCGTTTATTTTTCTAAAAATCATAATTTTAATGATATTAGAAAAGCTACTGCATTTTCGTGTATGTAATTGTTAAATATGTTAAATTAGATTCAGAATTAAATATATTGTTAAATGTGTCGGGGTTAAATGCATAACCCAGATAAACATACGAGTATTTCATGAAGAAATATATGACATGAATAAATGGAAAACGCCGACTCAGGACCTACTTATTAAATTTGATGACTCGAAGGCCTAGATTCATTCAAGTTTGGTCATTAGGTCAAGGCATCGTAGATGACGAAAGCGAAGCATATAAAAGCAGTACTCCCGATCACCCAAAAGACGTATTGGTCAACTCTGGGATATCGGACCACGAGGGATATCGGACTCCCTCCCCCGCCGACCTACGAAGCTACGTCAGTCAACTCTAAACGTCAGCCAGTATCGCGATCTCGAAGAGACACGAGTCTCCACTACCAAGCCTACGTACGAGAAACCTCCGACCTTCCTCCCGAGTACACATCTATCTACACGGCTACGTCACGAAACCTTCGACGACCTACCGCCCAGCGAGCCCTCATCCTTTACGACTCACCACCCGGACTCCGCCCCGCTGCTATAGACATCCAGCCACGCTCCATCACGAGTATATCATACAGTTTACGTGTAATTACTTGTGATCCGCAATAAACGCCTGAAACCTCCGCCGTCCTTCAACTTTCACCACAAAACCCCCACAAATGTATTCAGAATTAAATGTACCTATGTACTCGTATTTCATATAACTAGTGATTGCTGCCATCTATGAACGAAAATATAAGTAAACCCATAATTTCATTTTAATTGACCCTTTTCTCGTTTTCAAGTTTTTTACTATTATTTCTTCAGGTGACTGGTGAGGGAAGGAAGAGGAACCAAATCTCTGTGGGAAGCTGCAGCGAAGTGTCACTTCCTGGAAAGATTTCAGATTCTGACATCAGAAGTCTAAACGCCTCCATTCAGGTAATAAATAATACAACTAAATACTATTGAATTGAAATCAAATTATTTTAAATATAATAAGTTTTTAAGGATTAATTTTATCTCAATAAAGACGAAGATGTAAATTGTTTTTTGGAAACAGAATATGGTAGTCGAGGCGTTTACAGGACTTCTGACCTGTCATTGGTTGGGTTAAGAGATCGCTTTATGCTAACAACACTCCCCATTCCGCCTTTCTTACGACCACCAAGTCTAACAAAATTTTGAAAGATGTATATATGCTACTATATTAAGAACACTTAACATTTTTTAGGTCAATCGACACTAGCGCCATCTATTAAGATTATATGCAAGCATTAAGCAGAAAATCTTTATTAATGCAATGTGAAAGGCTTTCGCAATTATTATACTGCTAGACAACGCAGAGAGAATGGACCGCAACATTACTCTATCCTGACATACCTCTCTAGCTTCCTCCACATTCATACAGCGAGTCATACACGCACGTCGATTATTCCGACTTCTGACATTACCGACCTTTAAAATTTGATTAATTTGGTCATGCCATGTTTTCCTCGGTCTACCTCGACTCCGTACTCCATTTACATCGCTAACGTATACTTTTTTTAGCCATTTTTTCTTCTCCCATGCGCTCCATATGTCCGAACCAACGCAGCGATCGTTTCATAATTTTGTTCATAATACCTTATTTTGCTCTAGATTCCTTTCTAATATCAGTTTGCATTTAAATGAATAAATGTTATGTATAATCAAACGCCATCTATATTTTACAATAATCATTAAAAATATTAATTATTTCAAATTTGGAATTTTCTAGGCTCCGTCTGGTTTGGAAGAACCGTGCTTCTTGAAGCGTTTGCCCACCGGGAACATCGGCATCTCTTTCACTCCGAGGGAAGTCGGAGAGCATACCGTCTCTGTCAAGCGCATGGGGAAACATATCACCAACTCTCCTTTCAGGATCACCGTGGGAGAACAGGAAGTTGGAGATGCCAAGAAAGTTAAGGTGAGAAAAACAACATATATAACCTTTTGGATGTTAAGATGTTTGGTTAAGAGAATGATTCAGAGAACAATAATTCAGCATTTTAAGAGTTAAAATATATTTCACTGTTTTTTTGTTTTATACAAATTTACACGAAAAATTATAGCTATATGCAAATGACGCTGTTTTAATCGCTGACAGCATGGACGAACTACAAATCCTAGTGTCAAGAATGTACGAAGTATGCATTAATATAACCTTGTGTTGAACGTGTCCAAGTCTAAAGTTATGGTATTTGAAAAGGAAGAATGTATGACGGATTGAGCAAGTTACCGAATTCGTTTATCTGGGAAGCATGTTTACAAAAGATGGAAGAATGGAGAAAGATATCGGAAGAAGGGGTTGGAGCCGGAAACAAAATAAATGGTGCACTCAAAGTCATTACCGCAAATAGATATATATCGACTGGAGCAAAGATGGCAGTGCACAATGGAGTTCTAGTCCCGATCCCTAATGTATGGAAGTGAAGCTTGGAGTTGGCAGAAGAAGGATGAAAGTAGAATAAATGCCGTAGAATTGAGGTCACTAAGAAGAATGTGCCGAAAAACAATGTATACCTAATGATGAAGTAAGAAAAGAATGTAAGGCGGATGAATGCGTAATAAATAAATTCAAGAAAGGGTCACTAAGATGGTTTGGACATATGGAACGAATGGATGAGGGAAGAACAGTTAAAAATATTTATACAAGTAGTTTGAATGGGAAAAAAAGTAGAGAGAGGCCAAGGAAGACATGGCATGACCAAATTAATCAGTTACTGAATGGCGACCATGTTCGATGTAACAATCGACGAGTGTGCATGTCACGATGTGTGAATGTAGAAGATTCGGAAGAATTATGCCAGGATAGAACAATGTGGCGATCCATCCTCTCTGCCTACCCCTCCGGGGAAACGGCGTAATGGTTAGTTAGTTTAACACGAAAAATTTAATTACGCGACTAACATTTTTTTTTTTAAACTTTATTGAAGGTCAAAGCGTTAATACAAGGCTTAAATAATTCTAAGATGACTAACATTTTTGTAATATTTTAATAATAACACTTTGGTAATATTTTAATAATTTATGTTTTTACCAGACAAATTATTTTCATAAATTTCCCTCAGGTTTCCGGTGCAGCGCTGAAAGAAGGAAAAACCAAAACCGATAATGTGTTCTCTGTGGATACCAAGAATGCTGGATATGGTGGTCTTTCACTATCCATCGAAGGTGAGAAAATGTAACTAACTAAATATCACGCGGTTTTCTTTTAAGGAAAAGCAGGAAAGATGGAAAACCGTAGTTTTCTAATAAGACGCACGTCTCTAGCTTTCTCAAAATTCATTCAGTGATGTCATACGAATACATAGATTTTTACGACTTGATTAACCAAACAAGTTTTGAGCACTTCCGAAATGAAGACACTGAGGACGATAGCAGGCAAGATACTGAGAGATCGCGTGAGGAACACCAGAATAAGAGATATATGTGAGGTTGAGGATATTATAAGATGGAATAGACAGCTAAAATGTAACTGGTACGGTCATGTTCAAAGAATGGACACCACCAGACTCCCCTATATTGCATTGTATAATCAGCCTCATGGGACTCGTCCTCGTGGAAGACCTCCTAAAAGATGGAAGGACAGCTGGGAATCTACCTCACAGGAGGAGCAATACTCTGGATAACAGACCACATAGGTCTGCAATAAGGAAGAAGAAGAAGAATTAATATTAAGTAGTATTATTATTAGTGTTCCTCACGCGATCTCTCAGTGTCTTGCCTGCTATCGTCCTCAGTTTCATACAAGTTCATACAAGTTATATGATACAACTACTTCAAAATCAGTTCCTTAGTCTATTCGACGTTTAATCACCTAGTATATCTAGTATTTTAATTAATTTATAAAAAGTGTATTTTTTTTTAAACTCATAAAATTGTTGATGTTTTCAGGTCCAAGCAAGGCCGAAATTCAGTGCCAGGACTCCAACGATGGAGTCCTGAAGATCAGCTACAAGCCTACCGAGCCTGGTTACTATATCGTCAATCTTAAGTTTGCTGATCATCATGTCGATGGCTCTCCATTCACCGTCAAGGTATAGAAATCATACTTAAATAAAATGAAGGTTCTTGACTGGAAGATGGAGGATATCTTGGTATCAAAGCATAAGTGGCTTGATAATATTTCTCACAGTTGAACAAAAAGGGCTTCTTAACAAGCATTACTTTATGACATCGTTCAAACTCAAGAAACCGATTGAACAAACTTTTAATTTCATAAATATTATGATTTAAGCAATTTTCATTTAAACCTGTTTCAGCTTTATCGTGGATATACAAAATAATTAAATCCAAAACAATTTTTTTAAAAACTATCGTTTTCTTATATGCTTTATTTTATTTTAAGGTACTGATGTGTTTCGACTTGCTAGAGTGTTTTTACATTTCTTCTATTATATATTCGCATTCATTTTGTGTTTTGGATTCATATTTGAATAAATATAATTATACATACAGGCAGTAGGGGAGACCGGGGCTAGTAGGCGAACTTTTAGTGTTTTTGTTAATAAAAACATAACCAAATTATAAAGATGGAGAATATGGTATTGGTTTACATGGCCAATCAATTAGGAGTATTTCTACATGTAAAAAAAGTACTATTTCACTTTATTTAATATTTTAGGGATGTTTTAGTAAAGTAATTCGAGTTCGCCTACTTACCCCATGCTAGGGGTTAGTTGGCGAACAGTATGGGGCAGGTAGGCGAGAACATTTTTGGTCCAAATAAAAGTACGATTTATTGCAATAAAAAAACATTTATTAAAAAAAGTGAAAAACATAGGTTCAATTATTATACTAATATCTAATAAAACAGGTAAATAAGAAGCTTTTTAAATAAAATGCTTTTTTCAGATGTACTGCATACTGCCAAGCAAGTTTTCTCACTTCCTTCGGGGACAAGCCATAATAAATGTCGGCACATTTTTTTATATACTCTTCAAACAGTGTTTCTTCTTGAGCATTGAATGTCTGTCGAAAATATACAGTTTTAATTTACGAAATCTATTAATTTTAATTAAAAATAATTATTTGTTTATGTAAGTACCTACCTGTTTAATTTTTTTGTATCCAACAACAATTATTGTTTCCTAATTGGAATCATCGACATTTATTTTTGAGCAATATCGGTTTAGTGTGCGTTCAGCGATTCCAAAATCCATAGTAACTCTTCTAATTTATCTTTTGGTTTCTATGAATTCTTTCACAGCTCTCAACATGTCATCTTTCGTGGTTTTCCCCTTTTTCATTTTTCTTTTGTAGGTTCTCATAATTATAAGTTCAATTAAACTGTAAAATAATAAAAGAAAATCAAATTATTGCACATAAAACCACCTTCGGGATAAGTAAGCGAATTCGCCAACTAGCCCCGGACAAGATTCGCCAACTTACCCCAAACCGAAATTTCCATTAATTCCTAATATTCCACCAATATAAGATGGATGATAAAAAAAACAACTTAACCGTAATGTAGGTAATACTATGTTTATTTAAATAATGTTATTACATTGCGGATATGTTAAGTGGTAACTGAGATATAGACAATAAAGTAGAACACAAAATATTTACTTACGTTAGCATAAAACACGTTTTTTGACACAGGAGCACACACACACAAATGATCTGTCCGCCAGTTAAATGACAGATGTGCATTAGAATAACCGACGATTACGACTTGGTCTCCTTGCGGAGAGTTCATAAACTAAATTTTAAATGGCCGTTCGCCTACCTACCCCTTCGCCTACAAGCCCCGGTCACCCCTACATAATGGAGCTCTAGTGCCAACCCTCATGTATGGAAGTGAAGCTTGCAGCTGGCAAAAGACGGATGAAAGCAGGATAAACGCCGTAGAAATGAGATCACTATGTTGTTGTATTATAGAATACCGAACGATGAAATAAGAAAGAAATGTAAGGCAGATGACTGCATCATGGATAAAATAAAAAAATGATCCCTGAGATGGTTTGGACATATGGAACGAATGGATGAGAGGATGACCAAATTAATCAATTACTAAAATGCGGTCACATTCGAAGAAGGAATAATCGACGTGCGTGCATGGTACGATGTATGAATGTAGAGGAATCCCGAGAGGTATGCCAGGACAGAGCATTGTGGCGATCTATCCTCTCTACCTATCCCTCCGGGGTAATGGCGTGATGGATAGTTAGTTAGTTAGTTTAAAATTTCAATTTATAATTATACTTTGTATTACAACACTTTTTATTTTAACTGAACTCAGACATGTTTCGGTTACAAGTAACCTTTATCAATTTATACAATTTTAACAATCAAATAAAACAGAATGGTCACATAAGTGACCCACTTTTAGTATATAAATACTAAAAGGGGTGGAGTTATATATGTGTTGGGGGTATAATTAGGATTGAGGAGAGGGGAGATGTAACGGGAACATTTCGACAATATTTTTAAATGTTTGATAATATTATATGTTATCCTAGTATAACAAATAATGCTGTTCATTAAAAATGAAACAAAACTTCGAGAAAATATACGTTAAAATCTATTAAAATGTATATTAAATACTCGGTAAATTTTACTCTATTGCAAGAATTTCCCGTTTTATAATATTTTTGAAAGGCAAAACAAATCACACCCTGGAAATATTATTAGACTTTTCGAAAATATACGTTTTCGTTCTTAATATACCGTACTTCGTTAGCCTCCCTCATCGTAATGAGGCGATCGTTGATTGTTTCGGTTTTATTATTAATTTTAGGTAAAATACATATTTTAAAATAATCTTTATTTATATTTCCACATACAGGATTAATTTGGATATAAAAACAAAATGTGATTAAATAGTCCATTGTTTTAACTGGAACCTTATGATACTTCAACATTATTAACTATACAATTTTGAGCACTCTTATAATAAAATATTTTTTTTATTATACACATTTTGAAAATGTCGATTTGCCAAACCGATGTTTCAGCTGTTGTAAACGACTCGTTTGTGACACAACAAAACAAAACAACCAGGCGAAACAGCTGTCGCGACATTTTCAAGGGGTGTATAATAAAAACATGTGATATTATAACAGTGCTGTAAGTTTAACAGTAAACAAGCTGTGATTGATGGAAATCTGAATAAATACGATGTTATTATAATGCAGATTACCGGCGAGGGCTCCAACAGGCAGCGAGAGAAGATTCAGAGACAGAGAGATGCAGTTCCGGTGACGGAAGTAGGAACTCAGTGCAAGCTCACCTTCAAGATGCCAGGTACATTGCTAATTCTTCTTCACAGCTGTATTCCTAATGATTGAGGGTCGTGTCAATCCTTTAAACTATTGATCATGACACACCAGTCTCCAGGCTGCAGCCAATGAGAGACCAGTCAGCTTTCTGATTTGATAGGACCATCGGCTTGGTGGTCGTTTTCCCTTTACTTCTCCCAAGATGATGAGCTTTTCAAGGTTGTCCTGATCTCTCCGAGCTATGTGTCTAAAATACTTTAACTCTCTCTGATGCAGCTTGTCAATGATCGACTGGTTTGTTCTTCTTGGCAAGTACATAATTATGCCAAAATGAGTATGAGGTTTGAAATAATATTTTTATCATCTCTTAGCCTCTCGAGAAGGAAATCACATCATTGGAAAACTCCAGGTGTTTATAAATAGGTGCCTTCGCTCAATATTCAAAATCTATTGGCCCCAAACAGTGTCAAATCTCGTTCTCTGGACCATGGCAGGCGACAAGCCAATTAGAGAACAAATCGCTAGACGCAAATGGCAGTGGATCGGTTACACTTTGAGACGGAACCCAGCCTGCATCGCTCAGAGCGCACTAAACTGGTCACCTATGAGGGGATAGACGAAGCGAGGCAGACCTAGAGCCACCTGGAGAAGAGCCCTGCAGGACGAGGTTAAAGCAGCAGGCCTCACTTGGGGTAATGTTAGGCTTCAGGCATGCGGTATAGTCGGGTGGAGAAGGTTCCTTGAGGCCCTATGCACCACGGAGGTGTGACAGGACAAAAATAATAAGAATAATCTTAGCTCCTCGAGAAGTAAGATATTAATGACATTTACAAAACATATTTTTTTCAGTTCGTAAAACGTATAACTAGCCGATAAATTATTTAATTTTGTATACACCAAAAGATGTCGCTGGTAGTCCAAATTCTAATCAGGTAATATTCGATATTATAAATGAGCCCTAAGCGTGGGGTCATACGCTATCTAACAATGTATTCAATGGCCCCATGCTTGGGGCGGTACGTACGGAGAGGTTGAACAATATATCTTCACCCGTTTTTCTAAGTCTCACCACCAATCCAATTTAAAAATTGGCGGGAACATGCCTATATAGTACTTGTAAGGTACGCTGGGCACAAGTAGATTCTCTTCTCTGTCAGCCTTCTTTCAGAACGTTCGTGAGCGCCCGTGCACTTCTTGAGGAATATGTAGAAATACTTAAGATATTTATAGAACGAGCAGTACTTAATGTGATCTGTAAAAAACATTACAGTAGAGTCTCGGTTATCTGACCTACCGGGGCAATGCGCCTTTCCTTTACCCGACTGCACGCATTATATTCGCGCGCCAGGCGACAGTCCTCAGTGCTTACGTAGCTCTTTCGCATGTTTTATTACTTTGCCGTAAGTGCGTTTTGATGTTTTAGTTCGTTACATTCAGTTATGTTACATGTACATATTTTGATCTGCAAATAAAATTAACATATATTCAATGTCGCTTTTATCATTTTCCGTGTTATCCGACCTTTTCTCTTATCCGACCTTGCCGCGGCCGGTTTAGGTCGGATAATCGAGACTCTACTGTATTAAAAAGCAATATTTCTATTTTGATTAATAAACATAATGATATTTCAGGAATTACATCATTTGATCTGGCTGCTACCGTGACGAGCCCTGGAGGAGTCTCCGAGGATGCAGAGATTCAGGAGATTGAAGATGGCCTTTACTCTGTCCACTTTGTGCCCAAGGAACTTGGTGTTCATACAGTCTCCGTCAAATACAGGGAGATCCATATTCCTGGTAAGATTACGTTTTCGGTGAAATAGTTTTTTTTTTCATATATCCTTGAAAATAACGAAATAATATGGTTGTTTTGTGTTTAACCCTCCTTTTCCCTATGATGGGTATCTTATACACGTTGATTATAAAAAACATCAATATCTCTATAAATATAATAAATACAAGGTTAAGATTTTATGTATTCCTCCTTCAAGATAATAAATAGTGATATTTGTTGAAAAACAAGAATTATAAATCAAATTCCCTATCTGGAACTGGGTTTGACTCCTACTTCTTTGAAAATGATATCTTTGAATACCTTATTTCAGACGATGTCAAGATTTATGGCTAGCATACCGAAGGTCCCGGGTTCGATTCCCGGCAATGGCAGTGTAATTGTCACACTGTCTTTGGTCCTGTGTAGAATTCACGTAATAATAAAATGGCGACAGATAAGCTTCTTCCTTCTTCTTCTTCATCAGCCTATTCCCGTCCATTCCTGGACCATTTGCTTCCATGTCACTCTGTCTTGTGCAGACTGCATCCAGGTTATTCCGACGTGTCTGTTCAGATCATCCTTCCACCGTAGTTGCGGTCACCCTGTACTTCTCTTTGCCGTCTAGGGGCTTCAAGTCAGCAGTCTTCTTGTACATTTTTCGTCTGAGCTTCTGGCTACGTGACCTGCCCACTGCCATTTTACAGTCGCCACCCGGTGGATGATATCAGTGACCTTTGTTTTTTCTCTCACCGTATCGTTTTTGACTCTGTCTCTTAGGTTTATTCCTAACATGGCTCTTTCTATAGCTCTTTGGGTCACTCGTAGTTTCTCGGCACTTTATTAGGATAATGTTACAGTTACAAGACCATAAGTACCAACTGGCATAACATAGGCTTTAGATAAATTAGCTACTTATAATATATTATGAGAATCAATAGCTAAATAATGTATGCAGGAATTGGGTTCATATAACCTGCTGTATACAAATGTGAAAGCAACGGAAAACTACAATATTTAAAATCCCTTGGATTGAAACTACTGAAAAACGATAATTTATATTAGGGTGTAATCATTCATAGCAAACTCCTATTGATAGGCAATTTTGATTACAAATAAAATTGTTCTTGGTTTTTCTTTTCAAGCCGAATTTCTATCAAAATTGTATTAAGTAGTCCTCTCATTGTAAAAAACATAGATACTGATTTTTCTGTCTTTTTCTGTGTCAAAATACAGGTATAACAGGAGTGAATATAAATATTTTAAGTGACGCTTGCGTGTGTAGGCAATTGTCATAACATTGATGTTCTGTTTTAGTTGAGAAATAATCTGAAGAAAAAAATCTTCCTCTCTTATCGGGGGATTGTGGCTATTTCTACCCTTGATACTGTGGCTCCAAATAGGGATGTTGTGATGTGCTTTTCTAGCTAGGATTTTCTTCTTCTCCCGACACTTCGTTTTCCGTAAATTTTACCTTGGACAATCAGTTGCAGCACTTTGTTTTTATCGTTTCTCATAATATGCCCGAATGCACTTTATGGAATTTCTTTTTCTTTCTTCATTTGCTGCAGTACTTCCTGTAACTCTTATTAATTATATGCCTATTTAAGCTGGATAAATAATTTTAGGGAATTTCCATTTATCAAACAAAATAATGACACCTGCAGGAATTGAATCCAAGTAGTGTAATGTTACCATTTCGTTTCTTCGTCGGTTATTTAAATATTCCGCGCCTAACTCTGTAGCTCGCCAGTTAGGTACCCTTTCGAACCTTCTTTTCAACTACCCCCTGTCAGCGCAACTACGGTATCGCCGCTTTATTCCAAAGACACGCATCCCCTCTGGCAAAACTGTTTTTTCTGTCCTTTGCACCCCACGTTGGGCGCCAGTGTAATTCTCTCTCCTTACCTCGGCTAGACGCAAGAAGCGGACTTTTATTCTCGGGTCGAAGCGACGATCCTCCAATCGATGCGGTGAAAGACAGATGAAACAGAAGTGAAGTGAGCCTGAACGAGCTGCGCAAAAGGGGCTGAGAACAGTGTACGGCAGAGGGCGCGCATAGGGATGAATTTAGCGACAAATCCGCGAAGCGGGCGGGAACAGGACAGTCTACGGTAGCACTCTGGCGGTAAAAACAGCGAACTAGTGATTTGAATTAAGTCGAGCTGAGCGCGAAATATTTAGATAACCGCCGAAGAAATCGTAATGGTAACATTACAGTATCCCGGAAAAATAAAAAGTTTAAAAGAATCGACAGTTCTATTTTTGACTTATTAACTTATGAAAAAGCTATTTCGGGCCATTTCTATTCTTGTAATTTTTTTCTACTGGATATAGGCTTTTTCCTCGTGTTCTATTGCTTTGAGTAATTTATAGATTTTTCACACATCGTTTATTTATATCAAAAATAAGAATAAAAAAAATACATTTGATGTTTTCATTACGTTCATATTTTGTTTAATTAATCTGAGTAAATGAACGATTTTAGGATCGCCGTTCCAGTTCACGGTGGGACCGCTCCGCGACTCTGGCGCCCATCTCGTGAAGGCTGGAGGTACTGGCCTGGAGCGTGGAGAGCAGCAGGTCAAGAACGAGTTCAATGTCTGGACCAGGGAGGCTGGAGGAGGCCAGCTTGCCATCTCCGTGGAGGGGCCTTCCAAAGCCGAGATCGAGTTCAAAGACAGGAGGGACGGATCCTGCAACGTGTGCTACAGGGTGGACGAGCCTGGTGAGTGAAGATGGAGACTTCTTTTTTTAGGTGTTATGTCAGGTCTTCCAGACGTTGACTATCACTTGAGAGGTGGCGTCTAAGCCCCAGGCTGCTCAGTCCAGCTCCTTATGTTGTGGATCCAGGAGATTCGGGCTTTAAAATGAGAAAATGGCGCCAGTTCATCGCTACGACTGCCACATCGAAGGTACCGGGTTCGATTCCTGGTGATAGCGGTGTTATTCTCACAGTGTCTTTGGTCTGGTGTAGATACATGTGACAGTATAAATATCGATAGATTATCTACCTATCACACATCATGAGAATCAATATACTAGCCAAAATAAACAAAGCTTTAAAAACTAACTAACCATCACGCCGTCTTCCCAAAGGGGTAGGCAGAAATAATGGTCTGCCACACTTTTCTTTCCTGACATGTCATGCACGCATGTTGATTTCTCCGACTCGTCACGTGGCCGACATTCAATATTTCTTCATTCATTCTTTCCATGTGTCCAAATCATCTTACACACTCAATCATACACAGATTTTCCACACATTCCTCTAAGAGATCTCATTTATACTGCATTTTTTCTATTTTCATTCTTCTTTTGCCAGTTCTAAAACGTTAAAAAAACGGTAAAACATTTCGATTTTCCTAATTTTGGCATTGATCATATTGCGCAATTTAATATCCAGGTGAATATCGCGTGGGTCTCAAGTTCAATGAGCAGCACATCCCTGACTCTCCGTTCCGCGTGTGGATCTCCCCAGCCATCGGAGATGCTCATCTCCTGGAGGTGGCACAGTTCCCCGAGGGTCTGCAGGTGGACAAGCCCGCCCAGTTCTACATCAGACTCAACGGGGCGCGCGGAGAGCTGGACGCCAGGGTTGGTACCAAGAGCAACTATTTTTTATTATTGTATACTTCTTTTAGCGTGTTCAGTAAAATTGTGTAAATAAACGGAAGTGGCTTTATCATCTCAACATTTTTTTATTCTACGTTCGCTGCAGTCTTCTTGGTTCGTCGCTGTCTGTCATCCACTGCTGAACGTAGGCCTCTCTCAAAGCACGCCACAGCGCCCTTTCCATTGCCGCTATCCTCTTCTGATCGTCAGTCCAGAGGGCAGGGGGACGTCCACTTCTGCGGAATACTGAACGCGGTCTCCACTCCAAAAACCATCTCCCCCATCGGCCGTCGGTTTTCCGACAGATATGGCCAGTCCATCGCCACTTCAGCCCACCCATCCTCAGAGCCACCTCAGTCACCTTGGTTTGTTGTCGAATAAATTCGTTTTTAAATCTGTCTCTCAAGGTTATTCCAAGCATGGCTCTTTCCATGGCGCGTTGGGTGACCTTGAATCAGTAGACTAGACCTTTTGTCAGTGTCCACGTTTCGGCTCCATACGTCATGACTGACAAGGCGCACTGGTTGAAGACTTTAGTCTTGAGGCATTGTGGTATTTTAGAGGTGAGAACATGGCGTAATTTTCGAAAGGCCGCCCAACCCAACTGAATTCTTCGTCCGGTTTCTTTCTCGAAATTGTGTACACCTAGTTATATGATTTGGCCAAGATATGTGTATTCTTGTACCACTTCGAGAGCCGACCCATCGACGGTTACTGATTTCGGGATAATATGTTCATTATACATGACTTTCATCTTGTCCAAATTCATCCCGAGACCCACTCATCTGGATGCAGTGTTCAGTTTATCAAGCATGCCTTCGAGTTCCCCCACAGATTCCATCAGAATGACAATATCATCTGAAAAGCGAAGGTGGGAATTGCACTCGCCATTTATGTTGAGGCCGCGTTCTAACCAGTCTAGAGTTTTACATATATCTTCCAAAGCACAGGTGAACAGCTTCGGAGATATCACATCCCCTTGTCTGACTCCCCGTTGTAGTTCAATCGGTTTGGTCTTCAGGTTTTGGATTTGCGCGGACATTATGGGATTATTATAGAGGCATTTTAACACCTGCACGTAATTCCAATAAATCTGGTTTCGCTGCAGAGACTCTAGAACAGCCCAGGTCTCGACAGAGGCCTTCTCATAGTCCACAAAGGCAAGGCACAAAAAATAGTTTTTGTTTAATCATTATAAGATTTATTTTTCAAATCAAATTAAATCAACATCATCATTCCTATAAAGCAGACGTTTTTCATATTGTTCTTCTTCTTCCTTGTTGAAGATCTGTGTGGACTGTTTTAGAGAACAGCTCCTCCTATGAGGTAGACTCCCAGTTGTCCTTCCATCTTTTAGGAGGTCTTCCACGAGGATGAGTCTCATAAGGCAATATAGGGGAGTCTGGGGGTGTCCATTCTCATATGTAGTGCAATATAGGGGAGTCTGGTGGTGTCCATTCTTTGAACATGACCGTACCAGATCGTAACAGACGTTTTTGATCATTTAATTTTTTCAGATAAAAGCCCCCTCAGGCAACGTAGACGACTGCTTCATACAGAATATTGACGGGGACCAGTACTCGGTGAGGTTCATGCCACGTGAGAATGGCATTCACAACATCCACGTGAAGTTCAACGGGGTCCACATCCCCGCCTCTCCCCTGAGGATCAAGGTAGGCAAGGACGACGCCGATCCTGCCGCTGTACATGCCCATGGAAATGGTCTGGCTATTGTCAAAACAGGTGAGAACACAAATAGTTCTTTCCTCTTGGATTAACTTTATTTTTATTTCGTACATATTAAAATATTAGGTTCCCTGTGTTCCTGCCCCTTGATTTAAGAGGTATTTTATTGTAGGGTTAGAATCTGTCTCACCCTCACCATATCTGTCTGAAATAATTTTATGGTAGGCCATAAAATCATGTACTATATTTTGCTCTGTTTTGTGAAAGCACCGACAATAAACTCCTGATATACCAACGGTCATAAGGCCGATCTTCACCTATGCAGCCCCAATTTGGGGCTATGCAGCTTCGAGTCACATACGAAAACTCCAAATTCTGCAAAATAAGGCTATCCGTTTATCGCTTGGTGCGTCTTTATGGACCAGGATCACACAACTGCACCTAGAATCGGGAATCCCGATGATAGATGAATTCATTCTGAAACTTGGCGAACGTTTTTACAAAGGACTCCCTTCACATCCTAACCCCACAATAAAAGACCTCTCAAATTACGACCCAAACACTTCCAGCCGCCACAAGCGCCCAAAATCGATCTTCCTTCAGAGCCACACAAATCATGCCCCCGCATAAACTAACAACCCACCAAATCACCTTCCAAGAATGTTTCTATCAGACGTAAGAGGAATAGCCACATGAGCTGAATCTCTGTAAGCCAGAAGATCCAAGTCCAAGTCCAAGTCCAAGTGAGATTGGAACACAGAAGTGAATTAAAATTAAACTAGATTAAATGTGACCTGGAGACGCTTTTGCCTTTTGCGTTTTTCCTGGAATGGTGCTTTCATCTTGCTACCGTGGGGTACCAGGTTTTAAATAGCATCACGCGTGGAGGCGTCTCCTTTACCCCTAGTCAATTAAAGGGTGACTTTCTCTCTGTATACCCCTTCGGGGAAGTAGCACGTGGGTGTAATTTCGATCCCGCATTAAAATGTATTTGGTCCATTTCCAGGGGTGAAGACGGATCTCATCATCGACACCCTGAACGCCGGTGCGGGCACGCTGGCCGTGACTGTGGACGGCCCCTCTCGCGTTGCCATGGACTGCACGGAGGTGGAGGAGGGGTACAAGGTGCGCTACACCCCGCTGGTGCCCGGTTTCTACTACATGAGCATCAAGTACAACGGCGCCCACATCGTGGGCTCTCCCTTCAAGATCGAGTGTACCGGTAAAAAAATTAACATAGTCTCAACCTCAAACACAAAATAAAATTATATACCTTTGGGGGATGTGGTGAGAGATAAAAGCAATGGAGGTTTCAGCGTTTATTGCAGATCACAAGTAATCATAAGTTAACAGTATTATGTACTCGTGATGGAGCGTCAGTCGACGGGAGCAAAGACTCGTCGGAAGTTACGTGGCGTGTAGCTCGGTAGGAGGGTCAGAGGTTTCTCGTACGTAGACTTGACGGCGTAGACTCGAGTCGGATAGAAGTCGCAAGAAGGAATACTGTCCATGGTGATCGGATGTACCGCTTTTATATGCATAGCTTCCATTTTCACACGATGCTCTGCTCTAGTGACCTAGTCACCTGTGTGAATAAAATCTGGGCCCCGATTCGTCACTTTTGATAAGTAGGTCCTAAGTCAGGCGTTTTCGGTTATTCGTGTAATATCATGAAATATGCTGATTCAGCAGTCGAAGTCCGCTTATATGGGTTATGCATTTAACCCCGACATACCTTAAGCGCCCTTAAGGTGAGTTACTCACGAAAACGGCGCTATACAAATTGACCTTATTATTATTATAGAATATTTTGTGAAATTCTCTATCCATTCCTGAGATTCTTTGTAATTTCAAAAATTTGTCAGACGTGGTGGTCGTAAGAAGGGCGGAGTGGGGATGTTGTTAAACATAAAGCGATCGCTCAACCCAACTAATGACAGTTCATAAGTCCTGTAATTTACATCTTCGTCTCTATTGAGATACAATTAATCCTTATATAAAACATTTTTTAATATATTTATTTTCATGTATATATTCCATAGAAACAAAAAAAATGGATATATATTCTGTGAATTTTTTTTAGTCAAATAATTCATTATATCCTATAATTTTTTTTTTACAAAAATAATGAAATTTGCCAGTTTAAGCAAGACCCCAAAAATATATTTTCATACGTCGAAATACTCTTATTTAAGACATAATTTAAAACTGTAGAAAAATAGTATTTTTCTCATAGTTCTAGTAAAGATCAATGCACAGAGAAACCGGTCATCACCTTCTTAATAATCAACACAAAGTTTGGAACAGTTTTCTTGTATAGTCTTCGTATAAAAGTTATTTTTTCCGTTGGATGGTGCCATTTAGCGGTATTTTGAGTCACTATACCCAGGAGGTCTTTTATCAGCGAATATTGCTTCCACAGACCCCCCTTCCAGTGGGTAACAAAATAATATTATAAGTGTCTCTAGCGGTGCGTTATGTCCCGGTATAAAGAGTTTCTTTCTGGTTTACAGTGTAACAATTATTTAGTAATAACATATTTTTCCTTGCTACAGAACTATGTAGTCAATTCTCCAAAGGGTTGCTCTTGTTGATATGTGGATTCACAGCTGTCCTTCCATCTTTCAGGAGGTTTTCTACGAGGACGAGTCCCGTGAGGCTGATTATGTAGTGCTATATCTATCCTAGGAGTCTAGGAGTCTGGTGGTGTCCATTCTCTGAACAAGACCATACCAGTTCCTCCTTCGCTGTCTACTCCATCTTATAATATCCTCAACCTCACCTAGCACTGTTATTCTTGTGTTCCTCGTGCGATATTTTAGTGTCTTGCCTGCTATCATCATCAACGTCTTCATCTCGGAAGTCTTCAAATTTAGTTTAGCCCTGACTATGTCTGCCCTTGCTTCAACGCCATATGTTATTATGGGTCTTATGCATGCTTTATGCATTCTCATCTTACTCTTAATGGCAAATTCTTTATTTTTTCATAATATGGATTTTAGATTACCAGAGATCGTGGCTGCCTTGTTGACTTGAGCATGTTATTTTTCATACAGATCAGCTCCTCCAACCAGGTCTATGTCATTTAAAAATGTGATTGGAACATTTCCATGATTGCAGGTGATAATCTGGCCGAGGTTGGAGCTCAGGAGACATCGTCCGTGATAGTGGAAACCGTGCAGAAACTAGCCAAGAACGGGCAGAAGGCCGGCTCCGTGCTGCCGCACTTCAAGTCCGATGCCACCAAGGTCACTTCAAAGGGCATGGGACTCAAGAAAGCCTACCTGGCCAAGCAGAATCAGTTCACTGTCCACGCTTCTGATGCAGGTAAAACAGATCCTCAAGCCTCGTTTTTACATCTGATTAAGTGATTATCCTCAAGCTTAAAGAGTAATTTGTTTTTAAAATATCCTCAAGCCTAATTTTGGTTAATCGATTACGAAGGTTAATCGATTTGAAGAAACCTCGTTTTTATATCAGATTATGTGATTGTCCTCAAGCCAAAATTTTAATTATTTTTTAAAATATCCTTTAGGCAAATGTTAGTTAATCGATTACCTCAAAGCCTCGTTTTATGATTATCCTTAAGACTATTTTCCCAATTTGTTTACCAATTATCTTTACGACATGTTTTTAGACTTTCACCATAAATCATACGCCATATGCTATTTAAATAACCGAGAGAACCATAAGTAGGTTTGTGCCAATGCAGCAGTAAAACTGATAAGGGGTGTGTCGAAGAGTTGTCTTATCAATCTCACCATAACTGGTAACCCTAGTGCTCGACTTCTACAAAAATCCTTTTTCAGTAAGATCGACAAACGTCATAAGGTTCATTTTTCTTGCAGAGATAGTGTATAGATGTCGCTAGCCACACACAAAAAATGTTAAAATTCCTACTGGAATAATTTTTAATGCAAAATGGCCTTACGGTATTGATGGTGCGCCTACGTAGCGGCCACCAGTGGCCTTACGTTATTGAACTGGTTAATCTTTCCCTTGCGCTGCTAAAATAAAAACGCGCGTTCCTGTGTTGGGTGGTCAGTACCAAACAAAAATTAGCGATTTTAAATCGGAAAAATAAGAACATTCATAGCTAATCCCCTTAATTAATTATAATTGAAGTAAAAAATTATAATAATTGAGATTTATTTGCTAAAAACATAAAAAAAAACATCTGGCAACGCTCACGGGACGGGCATAGGTCCGCTCTGGTTGCAAGCCCGAAAGCTACTGCCGGGCAGTGAGAACATTGAGCTCCTCGCGCTTCCACAGTGAAGTATGCAAGAGTGAGATGCGAATATAGTGTCCCACACTCAGCGCTAGGAATTTCGTTTCCGATTTCACAAAATATCTCGGATGTATCCGATAAATTTTGATTATTATTAATATTATTTTTTTAAACTAACTAACTAACTAACCATCACGCCGTCTCCCCGAAGGGGTAGGCACAAAGAATGGACTGCCACACCTTTCTTTCCTGACATATTTCTCTCGCTTCCTCAACATTCATACATCGTATCATGCACGCGCGTCGATTTCTCTGACTCCTCACATGGCCGACATTCAATGTTTGATTTATTTGATCGTGCCACGTTTTCCTCGGTCTTCCTCTATTTCTGGTTCCATTTACATCATTAACATATAATTTTTTTACCATTCTTTCTTCATTCATTCTTTCCATATGTCCAAACCATCTTAATGATCCATTCATTATTTTGTTCATGACACCATCATTCGCACCGCATTCACTTCTTATATTTTCATTCGACACTCTATCGTACACAGAATATCCACATATTCGTCTAAGAGATCTCATTTCTACTGCATTTATTCTACTTTCATCCTTCCTTTGCCAGTTCCATGCTTCGCTTCCATACATAAGGGTCAGTAGAAGAACACCATTGTGCACTGCCATTCTAGCTTTTTTGGATAGGTTTTTGTTTGCGATGACAACTTTAAGTTTAATCAATGCGTAAATATATTATGGAGGAATACCTAAAATCTTAACCTTGTATTTACTATATTTATAAAGATATTGATGGTTATTAGAAGCAACGTGTAGAAGATACCCATCACAGGGAAGGCAGGGTTAAATATTTTCAGCGATGGAATCATTTTTTTAAATGTCGAATGTATTATTTCAGGTAATAACCTCTTGTACGTTGGCGTGTACGGCCCGAAGGGACCCTGCGAGGAAGTGTACGTGAAACATAAGGGCAAGAACAACTATGACGTGTCCTACCTGGTTCGAGACCGCGGAGAATACCTACTTCTGGTCAAGTGGGGAGACGAGCACATACCCGGCTCCCCCTACAAGGTGGAAGTCTAAGCAGATTCATTTGGAGGGAAAACACCGTTTGACAGTTGAAACAAAATGGCCGACCGTAAAAGAGTTGCCACTATAAAATAATACTCGTACATTTAAATAAAAGTGTTTTTTTAGAGGTATACAATACATATTCAACATAATGTTAAAATAATTTTAATGTCTATGATATTGGCTTTATTTAACTTATATTTTTATACCATCATTGTTTAAATATGATTTTGGGCATATGAGCGCCACGGCTAGCTCGAATGAAGCGCAATCGTGAAGTCCAATTTTCGTCTTTGTAGATGCGTATTATTCACTAGAGTGTACGTGGTGCGAAAACGATCCATGGTCTTCCGAATAACTTGCTCGGATGGACGATTATGTCGACCGTAAAATGGACGTAGTGCATGATTTTCAAAATAAATTTGCACAATTCGCAAGCGCTATTCTGACGTCAGTCTATTTACAGTAAAATGGCAAAACGTAATTACTACAAATCAACTGTCAACTGTCAAATTGACAGACTGTAAAAACAATGTTGCTAGTTTAAAAACCAAACCTCTAAAAAAACACCTATATATTAATTGCAATTATTTCATTAGACTTTTTTATTGTTTTATACTTTGTTTCCGGATAGCTGTGTTGCCAAAACATTTTATCTAGTTCACGATCTTTCTATGTAAGCATTTTTAAAACATTTTTAAAATAGGAATACTGAGAGAACTAAATTTGAACGTTACATACAGTTATAGCAGAGCGACGGGTATACCTTATTTTATGCCCCAAATTGCCGCACAGATGCGCTTCGAAGTTTTTCTTTATTGAAGGCGATTTAAATTAGGTGGCAAAAGAGATAGACCTCTTTAGATGCAATAATAGCGAATTCGTGATTACCCTTATTACATATGATAAGAGCAATAATGATATAAAGATATAGAGATTGAATAGAGCTATTCAATATAATAATAATTATGTACATTTGGTAACATCACAATAATAATTTTATTATCACATTCAAAGTAATGTGGCGATATATGGTAAAAATGTCAAACAAGGTAATTTTTAAACTTTCTTTTCTTAAATACATATTTTTCGAAACCAAAAAATATAATTTTGTATTACCATACTCTTTCTTAAGCACGAAATCCTAGAGTCAAATTAAAAAATAAATAATGCAGATTCCATAGATATTGCAAAAATGTTTGTGTTGGAACAAAATGTATTATTTTCAAATTAAATATTTGACAAGCTAATCTACTCGTACAAGATGGCAAGTATTTTAATAAGTAATTTTTATAAACCTTTTTCAAGGATTAATTGTAGAGAGACGAAGATGTAATTTTTTTTTTAAACAGAATATCGGTAGTCGAGGCGTTTACAGGATTTATGACCTGTCATTGGTTGAGTTAAGCGAACACTTTATGTTAACAACTTTCCCCATTCCGCCCTTCTTGCTACTGTGTTGAAATAACTTCACATTTTGTAGGTCAATTTATACTAGCGCCATCTATTAAGATTATTTGTAACCTTTTTCAGTTGATTTTTTTTGTTTATTATAAATATTTTAGATACCTTTTTTCTCTGTGTGTCTAGAGAATTAGTATCAAAATTTTGTTTATCACAAATATATAAATTATTTATTTGAAAAATATTTCATCTTAACGTCATAATGCACCATGTTCTTCAAAATCACATCGTAAATGAATTGAATCGCCTTCACTTGGTAGAGCTTTGAAATGCTTCGGTACGGCTATTCTGCAGCAGTGATTTTTATTGGATATAAACAAATCTTATTTTAATGTGTTCATTTAAAATCGTAAATGTTTATAAAGGAACATTGATTTTCAATTGTCATAGGGTGGAGAATAAATATTGAAATACTTTTAAAATTACCAAGAATAAAAAATTAATAGCATGTCTCACGACGAAAGAAAGGAAAAGAAAGAAGAAAGATGGAAGATTTCAGTAGAAGAAGCTTAGATATCGATAAGACATTTATTTATCTTAACCCTTTCAGAGCTGCAATAAGATTTCTTAATTAAAATTTAATTTAAAAAGAAAATTAATCTGAAATTTTAATTTACAACATATAAATATACACATTTTGTGTATATATAAAAAACTCAGTAACGGGACTTGAACCCACGACGTTTGTTTTCCAAGCGCAATGCTTTTAAACGATTAAGTTGATAGATGTGGTACGGATGTGAGACTTGGAAGTCTACCGCGGACGTTATTGGTAAACTCCAGGTGTTTATAAATAGGTGCCTTCGCTCAATATTCAAAATCTATTGGCCCCAAACAGTGTCAAATGCCGTTCTCTGGTCCATGGCAGGCGAAAAGCCAATTAGAGAACAAGTCGCTAGACGCAAATGGCAGTGGATCAGTCACACTCTGAGACGGAAGCCAGCCTGCATCGCTCAGGGCGCACTAGACTGGTCCCCTATGGGGGGAAAGAGAAAGCGAGGCAGACCTAGAGCCACCTGGAGAAGAACCCTGCAGGACGAGGTTAAGGCAGCAGGCCTCACTTGGGATGATGTTAGGCATCAGGAATGCATTAGAGTAGGGTGGAGAAGATTCCTTGAGGCCCTATGCACCACGGAGGTGTGACAGGGCAAAAAGAAGAAGAAGAAGAAGCTGCATAGAAACTAAATGTAGGTAAACAATAAAAAAACTGAACCTGTATATTGCCGTGACTAGAATTGTGAGTTTGTGATACGTTACTGAGAAATTAATTCAAATATTGAGTAAATACATAATGCTTTTAAAATACTTTGACTCAAATTTAATTATTTAATATTATTAATGATAATTTGTCACTTTGTATTAAAGGGTTAAAATAATATAAAAAAAACATATAATAAAACATAATTCAAAACCAGAGTTTTTTTTAATTAAGTATTTTTTAGGTAAATACCGTTTTATTCTTCTTCCAATTAATTATTATAATAAGTTTGTTACCCCTTAATCTAATTAAATTATAGTTTTTATATAAAATTTAGCTCAACTTTTCGATTTATGAATTCTTCAATTCTAAATTTAAAAAAATTAACTTGATATTTGCAATTTGTATAAGATGTTTGACTTTTAATTCGGTTTTAACTAGTTTTACCTCTAGCTTGTCTTGTTTATTTATTTATTTATTATGTGTGTAGTTTTTCGGTTTATAATTTATTATTCTCTCAGTGTATATAATAATTATAAAACCTTGCACAATTCCTCAATAAAATATAAAAAAGCACAAAAAAACTGTTTATTTTATACTTACTTACATTATTATACTTACATACCTAAGAGTAGCAGAAATTAAAACATTGGGACCTATCGTGGGTAGAACCATTAGGGTACGACCACACCGGAGTGCCAGAGTAGGAGTCAAGTCAAGTATCACCCATACAGAAGACGCATAAAAGCCCTAGAGCGATACAACCAACTCTGTCTACGAAGGATCCTAAATGTGAAATGGCAAAACATGAAATGAGGTCAACATGACAAGTATTGAGGCTGCCATTAATCAGAGACAACTGCGCTGGGCTGGTCACGTCATCAGAATGCCTGAGACAAGACTCCCAAGGAAGATTATGTACTCTCAGCTGACCTAAGGGAAACATTCACACAGTGGTCAGAGGAAACGCTTCAAGAACTCTCTTAAAGGAAACCTACAAAAGACTAACATCGACTGTGGCTGGAAAAAGACTCCAAAAGACTCCCTAGGTGGAGAACTACAGTACATAAAGGCACGCAGGGCTTAGAAGCACAGCGCAGAGACGACGTCGCAGAGAGGAGGAGAAAGAGAAAGGAGAGACAACTGAGAGACGGTGACGGCTCCACTACCAGCGCCTTCACCTACCCCAGATGCCCTAGAATGTGTGGGTCCAGAATCAGACTCTTCAGTCACATGCAGACTCACAACTGTGAAGGACAGTCTTCCTCGGACACGAGAGACAGCCGATGATGATGACCCTTTGAGATAGGATATTGAAGAAGATATTCACAGATCTTGAAAAATTAATGACGTAGTGAGATGGAGTTAGTAGAGAAGACGATTCTAGGGGACCACATCGAGAGGATGGATCCAGCGAGGATTTCTAAGATCGTGATGCACGATACTCCAGAGGGACGTCGACCACCAGTACGACTACCAAAGAGACGGAGAGAAGGCTGATCGTCTTCATCACAGGAAGAAGGCTGATATCCTGCATAAACATGTGGATGGAAATTATATAATGCAAATTTATGGGACAGAACAAAGAACCACAGAAATGAAGACTCTCCAATCCATTGCGGGAACGACACTCCGAGACAGAGTGAGAAATTCTGAAATAAGAAAGATCTGCAATGTGGAAGATGTCGTGCGATGGGGAAGACCGAGAAGACGCTACTGGAGAGATTATGTGGAAAGAGCATGTTCTGAAGGAGTGATAAATATAGCCGCAAATAAAGTACCAACAGGAAATCGACCTCCAGGAAGACCACCTAAAAGATGGCAATACAGTTAGACATCTACATCCCAGGAACAGGCTCTGAGAAATAGGATGCAGTCCTAAATAAATCAGAAGAAAAAGAACATTTAGGGTTGTTAAATAAAACAATTTTAAGGTTTATCTTAGAACTAATGATGTGGTAAGTAATTTTACAACTGAATTTCTAGGAATTTTTGAAGTTCAATTCATAATGATAAACAGTAACATTTGTGTTTAGTATTCTTCTTCTTCTTCTTCTTCCTCAGCCTATTCCCATCCACTCCTGGACAAAGGCCTCCTCCATTCGCTTTTATGTGACTCTGTCTTGTGCAGACTGCATCCAGGTTATTCCGACGTGTCTGTTCAGATCATCCTTCCACCGTAGTTGCAGTCGCCCTGCACTTCTCTTTGCCGTCCACGGTCTCCAAGTCAGCAGTGTATACAGTTTTTACTATTTTTTTTATTATTAGTTTTTATTATTTCCAGTTCAGTATTATTTTTATTATTATTTTTTTTTTATTATTTTATTATTTTATTATTTATAAATTAATAATGGAGTTTTACAAAACTAATACCTCAACCATCAATAAAAAATCTTTACTTCTGTGAATATTACTTGGGTTACAACTAGTTTTACTGAAATCAATTGACGGAAGTTCATTTTAAATAATAATAAAATAAAATAATATTTTTTTATGACTACTTACACTTATGTCTACAAAGACAAAAGCGGAAGTAGTTTTTAAAAAACATTGTTTTATTTAATTATCATTTAGAATAAATTGTCTAATAGACTTGGATCAATATTTACATCAGGAGGAATAATTGAAAAAGGTGTGTTTTTAAGTCTTGATACAAATTCTGACTGGCTCTTAATGGAATCGACATTAAGAGCCAGCCAGAACTGAGGATATCTGTTTCTGGCAGAAGAACCAGTTACTGTGAAGGCTTGATCACCAAAATTTGTGGGAGAAACAATCTGTCGAAACCAAAAGATATTGCTGATTGCAATGTAGACAGCCTCGCTTTTAGGTTCCCGGCGATGCAGAGTTCTGATATATGTATAAGCTGGTGGCATTTTAAGTAGAACGATTTGAAAACTGTCCTATAGAGCCAGTATAGTATTCTTTCTGGACATTTTAGCCTGAAGCCTGGAGTAAGATGGAGTTCATTGAGGGGTTTAAAACAAATCAAATCATTTTAAATAATAATTAAATAACATCTGTCAAAACTGATCACATTTGTAAACAATTTTATAATATTTTAAATATCTTTATAATATCACTGAGGAAGGACCGGGTTGTCCCAAACATATCATGATATTTAATTTGAATTTTTTTTAAAGTTAGTGTTGTATATACAAAGTATATAAAAAAGAAAAAGACAAATAAAACATCTAAAACACAAAGTATGGCGAACAAAGAACAAATCAAATCAGTTTATTTTCTCAAAAGACAATGTCAACATATTTACAGAATAAGTCATCTATTTGATAACAAGTAAAATACCAGGAACGCATGATTGAATTTTAGGAAGACAAGATTCTCTCTAATTTCAAGTGTATTTGCCTTCTGAACATACTTTCACTAATACCTTCTGAACATAATTTCACTCATAATATTAAGCAGACTGATCTTCTCACCAGCGTTACTAGAGACAGGTTGGTTCTGGCAGACAAGTAAAACAATCTATGCTGGTGCTAGACATCGAACCCGACTGAGTTCATGAAATATCCCCTGATTATTCTAATGAAATGGGTTATGAGAAATCTGGTTTTCACTTTAAAGATGCAGAGTTGATCCCTAATATTCCCAAAAGAAATGCTGTGTTGCATTATACGAAAGCTCATAGGTTCACATTTTTTGTTGTTGTGTACAACAGGCCGTTTGAACCCAATTATTTATTTATTTATTTTATTTATTTATTTATTGAACATTTACCAAGTACATGGTTTTAATACCTCCCAACTGGGGTAACCCGTTCTAGGGAGGCATTCCTAGTACTCTATATAATTTCAATATATAATATAATTTACAAATTTAGGGAGCAGTTAAGGGAAGCAACACATATCCTAAAGTGTATAACTTAAAATTAATTGACTTATATATTATAATATATAACACTATTTAAACACTATATTGTCTTATATAACACTTTTAAACTATTTACTTATTTTTAAAAATTATACTACATTCAAGCCGTCCTTTTTTTAATGTCTCCGTAGTTACATGTCTTTTGTAATTGTGCATTGTCACTTTTTGTGGGTCGTTTATCGTTTTGTTAATTATGTTATAGAGTTTGGGTCCAAGATAGTAGAAATGTCTTTGCGCATAAGAAGTTTTAGTTTTTGGTACAAAATGGTTATGTTTGTTGCGTGTGTTGTACGTTTGTTGTGCTTTTAAGTGTCTGTCGGTGTCCTTGTGGTAGTGCACGACTAAATTTCTTATATACAGTTGTATTATGTCCGGTACTTGAAATTCATCGTAAAGTTGGTCTGAGGGGAATCGATATGGTTTTTTGTTAATGACTCTAATTATTGTCTTTTGGGCTACAATGACTGGGTTTAGTGTAGTTATTGTAGTTCCTCCCCATCCTATTAAACCGTAGTTTAGGATGGATTGGACGAAAGCATAATATACTGTTTTAAGTGTGGTTAACGGTAAAGTGTGGTTAATGTATATAATTTAATTTTAGGTATTATATTGAATCTTATGACATGTGATAAGTAGTCAATCTATCGCCATTTTATTGTCACGTGAATTCTACACAAGACCAAAGACAGTGTGACAATCACATTATGTCAGTCTTGCTGTAGCATTGGAAGCAGGCTGGAGTTTGTTAATTTACTATTGTACTTTGAGATGTTGGAATAGACTTCATTCAAGTAGTGATACAATGGATGTTTGTAGGGTTTGACAACTGTAAATAGGATTATTTCGTTTATAGATCCTTCTTCATAATTATTTCTTCTTCTGGTCGCATTCCTTATAAGTGAGAGTCGTGTCAATTCCATAAACTATCTATCATGCGTTCCTGTCATCGGTCAATCTCCAGGCTGTAGCTGTTAAGAGGCCAGTCACCGCCCTGATTTGATCGGACCAGTGGTTTGGTGGCTACTCTTGTGGTCATTACAGTAAACTTCCGCTAATCTGGGACGTTAAGGACTTCAACGATTCTGGATTACTGAAAGTACCAGATTGCTAATACTTATTTAAATAGCAATTTATATTTCTCTCTAAAATCTACCACCAAACAATTATTAACCCCTGAATGAAAGATGCTCTGTAAAAACATTTAAAATTTTGAATTACTCCCTGGTCCATTAGTTGGATGGAAGTAACATGTGTGGCAAGAAAAGTGATGGAAATATTTCCTGAAACTAATTCTATGGCTACCGGGTGGGCTGTGCAATTATCCAGTAATAGAGCAACTTTCTTTTGTTCTGGCAATCCCAGCTTTTTAAAATTGTCTTTAACTGAAGGTTATCAATCAATTAATCAATCAAATCAGGTTATATTCTCAAAAGATATTACAAACAACAATTATAGTTTAAGGCATCTATTGAGAAAGGTAAAAAATAAAAAATATATTATATAATACCAGGAACGCATGAGAGATGGTTCGACATTAGGAATACAAGATACTCTCCAAAGTCATGAGTATTTGTCTTCTGAACGTACTTTCACGAATATGAAAGACGTCGATCTCCGTTGTTCTCCCCACCGGCATTACAAGAGGCAGGTTGGTCCTGCATGCTGGGAGATAAAACAGTCTGTGCTGACGCTGTCGAAGATAACCATCCGGAACAAAAAAATGGACAGCCTCCAAAATAACAGAGTTTTCAAAGAATCCCCTGATAAGTCTGAAGAAATGGGTAAGTGTGCACCCATCTCTTCTTATCTGTAAACTATTGGTCCCCAGTATACCCAAGAGGAATGCAGTGGGATAAAGCCATGGGTAGCTATTCAAGGAGAATAAGATATTCAAGGCTTCAATCTTTTATGAGCATGGTTGAATAGTCATGCACTACAGATATAGCCAGGCGATTTACTGTATTATGGTTACAATCCAGCCAGTCTTTTTATCTCTGTGTAGCTACCACAGCACATGTCTCTAATTACCTGGTCAATATAGGCATCTCTTGGCCGACCCCTGCAGTTTCTATCCTCAACCATTCCATTTGCCATGATAATAAGTAGGCCTGGGTGCCTAACGTATGGCCTATCCAGTTAGTTAGTAGCTGGGAAATCCTTTTAAAGACTTATTTATCCGGCCCTACTCATTACCTTGCTGAATAGGGATCTCCATTACGCATATATAGACACAGCGATTAGTTGAATGTGATGTAGATTACTGTCATATCACGTTGCTCCTGAAAGAACTTCACTGGCCCGAAATCTGGGAGCGATTAAAATACAAATTGTGTTTGATAGACACCAGAGAGCGCCTGCGTATACTTCATACCTCTGTGCGTGACATGCATGCCAGCAGAAAGGCAACGTTCACTCCGATCAGTTGAAACAAATACGAACAACAATAGGATTCCAGTCAGAGCCAACAAAGCAAGTTCCTACAATCATGCTTTCAGCGTTGCGGGTCTGTTGGCATGGAATAGCTTCCACGTTAGTATGAGGATAGTATTAAGAGTAAGAAACTAATAAAGACTGCACAGTTTGGTCAGTATTTTCCTAGTGTGCTCTTGGAGTAATTGATTTTACAAAATGGCGCACTAATAGTATATATCATCATCTACGTCAGTTTGTCTCCATTCACTGCTGGACGTAAGCCTCATGGTCTCTCCCCGGTGTTCTCCAGGCCCTTCTTACCGTCTGTACAATATCATCGCTCCGTCTGGTTGGCTGTTTCCTGACACTTCTCCGGCCCAACCTTGGCCTCCATTCAGTAACCCTCTGGCTGACACACGTGATCAACCCACTGCCACTTCATCCTCGCAATGCGTATCCCTACATCGGTGACCCTGGTGCATCTTCTAATCTCCACGTTGGGTATATGGTCTCTAAACATGGATCTTTCCATGGCCCGTTGTGCAACTTTGATTTTGTGCATTACTTCTTTAGTTTACGTCCATGTCTCGCATCCATAGGTCATCATTAATAAGAATAGAAATAGCATTATTCAGGAGCATGTTTATAAAAGTGGGTTTTAAAGCGAATAAATAAAAATCAGTTGTTGATATTTTGATAATTTTATTTCTTACTGTCTGCATAGAACGTAGAATTGTCATTATCTATCTCTCTCGCTCGAAGACGGCATAACAAAGAGACGTCGTTTAGAGCAAGAGAGATAGCTATGAAAACCGTTCAAAATAATAAAAGTACATATATGAATAAAACATAAGTTCACCAACATTATTTTAACAGAAATTCACTATATATATATAATAGTTTGAACAAAATGCGTTCAACGTTCATTTAAAACAAAAGCTACGTGAAACAGAATTGTTTATTTACAAAAAAAGTGATCTTTCAAAATAGTTTTTAAAAATTAACAAGTTCCTAACTAATTAAGAGTAATGGCATATTTGCGATTTCAATACAACTGTATTATTTTATATATGTATATATATGCAATTAAACAAATCTTACGAAGCCAAGAACATTACATATAATTGGTTTATCTTAACGTTATTTACAAGAGTTGACTATCTATGCTTCTTTATGAAGTAAAAATAATATTTAAAATTATTATTAAAAAAAAATATTTATAAAATATCCTTATTACGTTAAGTATACATTATTTCTGAGATTTCAATTTTCTAGGTCATGGTAAAAGTAAGTACAAATAAGGCTTATAAAATAATTATATAATTAATCTTAAATTGTCACTGCTAAAAATCACATGGAAAATGAAAAAAAATCAGATATAATGGTTTGTCAAGGTTCAAAATGATTTTTCCATAAATAATCAATTAAAAAAAATATATACATATATGTTTTATGTAAAATACAATAGTTATTAAAATATATATAATATAAAAACTTTTTACATTCGACATTTTTTCAAAGATAAAATTTAAAACCATTTTAATTTTTAATATATTTCAAAATCAAATATATTGTAATTAAAAAAATATTGCAAATGTTCTGAATTAGAAGTTTTAAAAATATAGAAAAATGTATATTTTTTTATTAATTTTGCAAAATGATATAAAAAAAAATTAAAATGCAATTATTCACAATTGTATTTTCTTGGTGAGTGCAATTGTTTATTTTAACATAACATGATACATTCGTGTATTCAAGTCGTGAAGTTTAAAAACAAATGAAACTGAAAAATAAGAACACAATTTGAAAAAAGTAAATAATAAATTTGTGATTTTGTTTTTAATTCTGTGAAAAAAATATTTAAAACTCCATTTATTTTGTACTAATAATATATATGTTAATACAAATTATAAAAATAAAAACAAACAATTGTTTTAATATTGAAGCCTCTTCTTTTTACTGTGCATTGAAAGTTAAGATAAAAAAAATCAATGTGTCATTTCATAATGTTTAAATTATGTTAAATATTTATTAAAAAAAATTGTTTTAAATATCAAATGTTACATTTAAAATTAAAACATACACATCAAATAATAATATTGCTTTTGATACCAACATGTTACATTTTTAAACGATTAAAAATTATATTAATAATAGTCACAAGTTATGTAACAAACAGTAATATTGCCTTTCAAAAATAATTCTGTTCTATTTTCAAAATATCAAATGTCAAAATTACAATAAAAGCATGTGTCAAATAATGTTGCCATCAAATCGAATGTTGCAAAGAGTAAAATAAAATAATAGTGCTTATTTATTTACAGTAACCACCATGAAGATATATAATCATAATATATGTTTGATGTGTTTTTGGGTAACACCGTGTGATAACTCCTTCTCGACCGACGTTTCGGAGATCGTTGCAGTCTCCATCTTCAGGGTAATGAATGTGATATGTGTTGTGTCTGCTAAGGTACTTCACCGTTGTACCATGTCGCCGGCAGTGTGTACGTGTGAGACAAAGAGTCCGTGCAAGGTTCCCCGAAATAGCTCGGCACAGGGGGCATTCCCGAGCGGTATGTCGCCGGCAGTGTTTTATTCCCCGAATTAGCTAAGCACAAGGGGCCCATTCCCGGGTGGTGTGTCACCGGGCGGCACGCGCCTCAGTCGGGCGGGTTGTATATTGTGTAGTACCGGATACCACGCGGATTTTTAACACATATCACATTCATTACCCTGAAGATGGAGACTGCAACGATCTCCGAAACTTCGGTTGAGAAGGAGTTATCACACGGTGTTACCCAAAAACACATCAAACATATTGCTGCACCGTGAAAATCTACGCAATTACATAATCATAATATGTTCACATACCATCGCACTGAGTGAGTAAATTCGAAAACATCTTAAAAATTAAATCAAAGTAATCTATTATAATAAAATCAAATTTAACAATACAATCTAAATATAAAATACTATATCACAATGTCTACTTAAATTTATAAAGATTCTAATAAATTTCAATAAAAAATCTATACATATTAAAATAAAATGTGTACTGAAAATTATGTTATCTTTATTAAATCATTGTATTGTCTAAATACAATGCTCAAGTCTAAATAATAAGTGAAAAATAAAAACAAGTTATTTGTCTATGTACATAATACATAAGTTCCTATTTTAAATTCAGAATTTTACATAGAAACAATGAAAATATATGTTTCAAACTAAGATATTGAACGCTTGACTGGTGCACTAGACATAGGTTTGAAGAGATTGTTTAAATTCTAAATTATAGTATCTAAAAAATCTCTGGTCTGTAAGAACAAACATATGTGTGTTGACAGAAAAGTTGGAATTTATACGACATTCTTGCGACTTATCATGACGTATGCAGTAGAGACGAGGGCCGATACTGTACGAATCAAAGGGCTTCTAAGAACATCTGAGATGAAGGTCCATTATTGAAAAAACTCTTTGATACTATGTCCGTAACATAGAAATAATAATAACTTATGAAATAGAGGATATCGTTCGGTGGAGTAGATTCAGAACGATCTTGTCAGTAAAATAATAGGACAAGTCAACAAGGCTTCAGCGGTATCAGGTTGTCTCAAGGATATAATATGGAAAAACAAGTATATGAGAACTGACAGTAAGGTCAGAATATATAAAACCTGCGTAAGGCCTGTACTGACATATACCATTGAGACCAGAGCGGATACCACAAGAACGAAGGCTAAAGTACAGGTGGCAGAGGTGAGGACGCTGAGGATGATAGCAGGAAGGACTATTCGAGATAGGGTGAGGAACACGGCTATCCGCGAGATCTGCAAGGTGGAGGATGTCGTGAGATGAGGCAAACAACGAAGAAGATACTGGAATGGGCACGTGCAGAGGATGGATCCCACCAGAATCACACACGCTGTGGCGCATCAGATTCCTGCCAGCTGCCGTCCCCCGGGAAGACCGCTGAAGAGATGGAGAGATAGTTGGGAGTCAACTTCCCAAGAGGGCCAGATAGGAAGGCCGCTCACAAATGATGGGAAATGTCAAAGGAAATATTTATTATTAAGAAGATTTTGGGTAGCATCAAGGATCAAACCCACGTCTATCAGATCCACAGCCAAGCATTCACCAATAAGGAACTGGGGCAAGCCCGTATATGAACTTTGTAAACATAAAAAGTATTCGATGGAAACCATTGTCCTTGTATTATTCTAAGACCGGATATTAAACAATTAGCAGCCATTTTCATAAGATAAAACATACAAGTGTTGCTCATACATTAGTAAAATAGTAACCTTTTTGTGAGGTGCATTCGAGTTAACTAATAGTAAAAATTAAAATACAACGTGAATAAATAAGTATTTATGCATTGATAGGGTAAAATCAGACAATTCATAAATAATAATTCAAAATGCATGTGGGCAAGAGAGTGAAGATACATTTAAAAAAATTATTTATTACATCATAATGTGGTAAATGAAAAGAGTTATATAATATTTTGGAAGTTGTAAAATGGATTGTCAAAAGAAGTTGATAATTTTCTATTTTTCCATCGCACATAATTCAAGTTAAAATAATTAATACCGTCAACTTGACTTTCATCAACATATCGATACATATTTGTATGAGAATTTTTTTTTATCCACATTTCTATCACAAATATTATTAATTGTCAAATGTTATTAAATCAAAAACAGAAGTCACCTATACACAGTTCAATTGTTTTATTTGAGGTAAATATTAAAATATGTATTTATTAAAGTAAAACAATGAAACCATTTTCAAATTAAAAAGTAAATGCAGTTCTGTAGGATTGTGTAAAAAATATAAAAGTTGGATTCAAATGTTTTATCTACATTACGTCACCTGAGAGTAAGAGGGTTCCAACTAACAAAATTTCACAGGGTTCTACTAACCTTATCTATACGTACAATTAAAAAAAACATGTAATAGTATCGTCATTTTGATGTTACGAAAAGAATCAAGTTCCATCTGATCATTCAAAACACACGATTCACTGAAGAAGGATTCATTTATATTTAGAACTTTATTATTCCAACTGTCACCAGAGAAAATTTATACGCTTCTCGGTAAAAGATTTTCATCTGCTTCAGATGGAACCCTTTTATTCCAAGATACACACCCGAAATCAACAAAACTTTGACTTCATTTTTCTCAGCTTTTTACTTTTGACAGTTGGAACCTTCTTACTCTCAGGTGACGATGAATACATTGTCATTCTAATGAAGTTTAATTTAATTACATAATATAAACAATATTTATTAACAAAAACATCACTTGAATAAGATGAAAATATTAATTTAAAAAAGCTATATATAGGTTATATATTATATCAAAATTATTGCTTCAGTATTCAGCACGAGAAACTATAATTAATATGTCAAAATTAAGTTGTAAATTCAAATGAAAACAAATATATGTGTAGTTACATATAGTTTGAGTCATAGTTAAATAGAAATAATGTTTTTTTTTAAATATATTTTATCATCTCAAATAAATCAATGATATCAAATGAAACATTCATTAAAAATATCTCTTTACAAAAGTGAGTTTTGAAATATTAAAGATCGTATTGCCTGTGTTATGAAGTTTCCATAAATCATCTATTGCAATTTTTATCATCATCAAATCAAAAATATCAAATTACCATTATCATCTTTATTGTGTGTTAATTATAAAAGAAAATATAATATAGGTTAGGTGCTGACAGATGATGGTAGAAAGATCTATAAATCTATGTTTGACATCTGAACAATGAGACATTTATCAATCAGTATGCATTTTAGCATTTCAAAGATCATTCCTAACCTATAGTGACATCACACTAACATTGAAATAATGTGAGGTTAGAATTGTTTCTTAGCGATAGCATTATGGAAACATAACGTATAAATGTAGCTAAACTTTAATTTGAGATATTAAAAAACAAAACATTTCATTTGAACATATTAATAAATATGATTTTATTACAAAATGAAGATATAGAAAAGAGTAATTGAATAATGAATGAATTTCTTAGATTGTTGCTAATCTTATATTTGTAGAAAACACAGGAACAATGAGACTTATAGCTATTATAGTTAGTTTTAGTGTTATGAAGACAGACATTTTTTCAGAAACATCTAATCAATATTATATATCACATATTGTAATGAGAAATTGTGAGTCCAGATGAGAACAACAAACAAATCAATTATCACTTATGCTCAAATATTTAACTAATATAATTTAAGGTTAAAACAAATGATATTTGAAATATTATAAGCAGTGACATTGTTGTCATACATAATAACTTCATAGTACTATGGTTTATATATTATTTTCACAGTTGATTACATTTATAGATTGTAAAACAGCACCCAGTGATAATTATATCTTGAAACAATGAATCAAATCATAAATGCTTCCCCATGAATGCAATATGAAACTTATATTAATATTTTGTTGATTACAGCAAAAGCCAAATTGATGTAAAGGGTACAGCTTTCATATTGATTCTCATGACAGGTGACAGGTAGCTAATCTATCGCCATTTTATTGTCACGTGAATTCTACAACAAACCAAAGACAGTGTGACAATGTAGCAACTTTGTTATATTGTATAAATAATTTTTAAAATATGCAAAACTTCTGCGATTGACCCAATAAAATACAATCAGATATTATAATAACCTGTGTCAACACGAGTAATCAGTTGTTAAAACAGAATATAAACCAAATTACATTGAAGTTATGAAACATTAACTGTTTGAGCAAAGACGTAAATCAATTTGTATCACAAATACGCCAGATTTATGTAATAAATTGACATTTGACAATGCATTAGTCCAGTGCAACATAATGTTGCAATATATATGTAAATAAAACGTTTAGAAATCAATTGTTATTCTTTGAAATTCAAGAACTGAAGAAGAAAAAATTGTGAGTATTTTGTTTTAAATTTAAAACAAATTAACGAATTTAAATGTGATTCTAGTTTCAGTAAAGTAATGAAATAGCTTCAAATTTCTGATCTGGATCATCTGGGTCCAGGATGTTTATATTATAATGAAGATTTTTTTACACATTTAATTAACACCACAAATAGAACACCAACTCTAACAAATAGTTGAAGTTTATTGTTGCGATCGATGAAAGATTATTAATTGAATTGATTTCAATAAGTGATTCAGACCGATCGTGAACAAGGTGGCTCTAATCGTAAATGTTCGTAACAGATTATTATGTTGAAAGAGGTTGCAGTAAATTTTAAATTTGACTCAGTTTAACAACCAAGAAAAAAACATTAATGATTTGAAATCATTACATTATTATTTTTTAAAACTACAAGTACTGCAAAAAAAAAACATAAAGATGTTGAGGATTTCAGAGGTATGAAATTGATGATTTTGTCAAATAATTCAAGTATTTGCTTGTCTGGATTTCGTCAAAAGTTAAATAACAGACTAAATAAAGCAGCCGTTACCTCCGGATGCCGGGGAGACACTGTTTGGGAGAATAAGCATATGCTAGTGGAAAGCAAAGTCATGCATCATACCAATAATGACTTATGGAATCGAAGCAAGAGCAGACACTGTCAAAACAAATCATCTCCTTAGATGGGCAGAAATAAAAACAATCTATCGTGGGTAACCCGTTTAGAGATAGGATACCTAATGAACAGATTCGTAGAACCTGTGATATTGATGACATAGTGAGTACGCGGAGATTAAATGGTTCCCAGGATTCCCAAGCACGAGACTCCAGAGGACTGTCGACCACCAGGACGACCACCAATGAGATGGAGAGAAAGTTGTATGTCTTCATCACAAGAACAAAATTGATATCCTGCCTGAACAGATCGCAAGATCTACAGAAAGAAGACAAATAAGATTTTGTCATGATTTTAACACTTTTTGAACAGTTACACAATGTCCTAATTGGATGAAATATATGCCATTAATGAAGCTCATTCAGTACTTAGCTAATTCTAAAAAATATGACAGTATTAAAAGCATTTAAAATGTCTTGATTAGTCATTAAAATGTTCATTTAACATTATTTTTAAAGTCTGCATGGCCATTTTATAGTAAGCAAGAATTGTCAAATAACTTTTATATTCGAATCACAGATGGCGGTATTGTAGGGAAAATGTATTTTGATTGATTATTAAATGATTTGTTGTTTTCTAATCTTAAAGCGCTGTTTAAAATAAAAATATTTTATTGAGCAATGTTTATAAATACTTTTAACACTTTAAAAATAACCAATTTCAACATAATAATCTTAAAATGAGTGTATCCGGTTAAAATAGATATAGAATCTAGTTTTGAAAAGATTATTTTGTATTTTAATCACATGTATTGTTTTATTTTATACATATAGCTTAATGTTTTATATTTAAGTTGTGATTAAATTATGTCAAGTGACAGGTGTGTAGCTTAGAAATTATTTTAGTACCAACGACAGAGTACTTTAAGATACCCGTGTGTCTAGAAGGTTCAAGTCAGTTGTACCCAATAATTACGTTTAATAAACATCTATCAAATACGAAAAAAACACCCTTGGTCACATAAACATTAATATGTGAAATTTTGAACTTTGTTCCTTCAATCAAAATAAATTTCAAATCGTTTTATTGAAAAGAAAAAAATTAAGGTTTAAAATTTAAATTTCTAATAAGTATCAAACTGTTATTAAATGTTTGAGATCAATGTACAAATTTGACAATTTACAACTGTAATTTATTTAAGCTTAGTATTAAATAAACGATTATTATGATGACTATAGAGAAACCTACTTTTTATGCCATTTTTTTACTACATACACTTGTCACTTAAAATAATTTTCCATTTGTTGAGAAACTAATAGATTATTGCAGTCAATTTTAATATGTAGCTGACATATTTTTACACTAGGACATACATTATATATCTTTGAGAAAATAACACCAATTAGAAAACAAAATCATAATTCTTTTTTCAAAATAACGGCATTTGTTAAAGTGGAAAAAAATATAGTATTCCATTATAACAAACTGCAAAATTAAGTACTGTTTTATTTTATAACCTTTTCATATGGAAATGTGGCATGTAAAACATTGTATGATCATCAAATTCTGATAAAACAGAATGTAGAAGACTGTAGGAGACTCGCTTGGAGCTTAGAGTTACACTGCGAGCTAGGTGGCATATACTACACACACCATATTATCGCGATGGCTAAACTGCCCACTTCGCGCCATGCTATGTGATTCTATAGTAGACAATACCTAAGCAAAGCACTTCAGTGTGACAGCCTAAAAGATTATTATTACAAAAAAAGGAATACTGATTTTGTTTTCTAACTGGCGATCCAAATTTAAAATATGCAAGTATAAAAAAACTTTCGATTTGCATTTTTTGTAAAACATATTAAAGAAAAAAAAAAGATGGAATGGGGAATGTTGTAATTACATAAAGCGTGCGCTTAACCCAACCAATGACAGGTCATAAGTCCTGTAAACACCTTGATCAACCATATTCAGTTTCCAGTTTGCATCTTCGTCTCTATTGAGATACAATTAAATATTAAAGAAATTTGATGTGTTCCGGTATAGCTTCTAAGTGGGATAAATTTTTGTCATTGGATTAGGACGTAAGATAAAGACAGATTGAATTTTTTTTTTAAGTTCTATGCACCAAATAGATATTGTATGTGAAGTATTTAAAACAGATATGACACATTTGAAATATCTTGTCTCTTTTATGTCTAATTATTTCTTTTGAAAGTGATGATTCGTAGATCATTATATTTGCTTATTATATAACATCATTGCAGAAAAAAACTGTTAAAATCTACGCATATGTATTACACATTTTTTTAAATATGTTGTGGGACAAAAAACGCAATTCGAAAGTGATATGAGAACAAATTTGATTAAGTACACTACAAATATTCGTTGAATTATCAATTTATTTCCATAATTTTATATCCATTAAGTATTCTTACATCAAATAGTTAGATTAATTTTGAGTTTCAATTTACAATAAAACCTAAAGAAAAATATTTCACAACTTTATCAAAGTCTGCTCAAAGACAAAACCATTGTAGTTGGTCATTAAGCCGAGTGTCATGGACATCCAAATCTTCGTGGACCTTAAGTTTACCATCTTCTCTGCGAATTTCACGCTAAATTCTACACCTTACACTACCAGGGCAATCTTTGTATATTAAACTATCAAGTAAAAGTTATACTTATGATATAAAAATGATTATATATGAATTAAAATACAGTTTTTTTCACCATTAAGCCTATTTTTCTGTACATGTTTCAGTTTATTTAGTTCTCCCAACGATGAAGGTTTAATAATACCTTTGAAACATGTCAAGAAAAATATACTCCACAGTGGAAAAATGGTGTTTTAATTGATATGTGAATCATAATTATGAAATTCCTCAGTGTTAATGCATTAAGTTCTTCAAAAATTATATAAAGCATGTGAATTTAGGTTATGTTTTTGAATAATATAGATTGATTTGTAGTTTTTTATATATACATATTTCAAGGCTGCGAATAGGAACAGTTTGAGAGGCAAAATACGCTTATATCCTGCAGTGGAAAATCTGAGCTGATTACGTTGATTGCTGGTTTAGACAAGTGTATATAAATGTCAAAATAAATTAGAGAAAAAAACCAAAGAATGCTTCTATTAATGTGGACAGAATTTCGCTGTTTTTGATTCGATGTTCTGATTTGATACTAAATAGGGGAGGCCACAATGTAGGAAATTGGATTCGGAATGGGATTTTGCAAGATTGTAGTACCCCCTTAAAGTTACCGAAGTAAAAAAATGCAATAGCCAGTTAATTTCTAGAAAAAAGGCTTCAAATTTAGAAAATTAACTAACTAACCGGAGGGGTAGGCAGAAAGAATGGACCGCCACACTGTTTTGTCCTGACATACTTCTCTCGCTTCCTCTACATTCTTACGTCTTGTAATGCACGCATGTCGATTTCTCCGACTCCTCACGAGACCGACATTCAATATTTGATTGATTTGATCGTGCTATGTTTTCCTCGGCGTTCACTCCGTTCACGTCGTTTACATATACTTTCTTCACCATTCTATCTTCACTCATTCTTTCCACGTGTCTAAACCATTTCAACGACCCTTTCATTATTTTGTTCATAACACTTTCATTCGCACCGCATTTTTGCATTTGACACTCTATCATATATATAGATTTGCGTCTAGCGACTTGTTCTCTAATTGACTTTTCGCCTGCCATGGTCCAGAGAACGGCATTTGACACTGTTTGGGGCAAATAAATCTTGAATAATGAGCGAAGGCACCTATTTATAAACACCTGGAGTTTATCAATAACGTCCGCGGTAGATTTCCAAGTCTCACATCCGTACAGCAGTACACTTTTAACGCTACTGCCGAATATTTGAAGCTTGAGCTTTATCGAAATGATATTGGAACGCCATACAAGGCGAAGCATAGCGAAAGCTCCCCTTGCGTAGTCGGGGTACTACAATCCTGTAAAATGCCATTCCTCCATCAATTTCCTATATCGTTCCTTCCCCTTGTAAGTGAAGCTGCCATTAAATGAAAGTATTTAAAAGGCGTTATCTAGCAATGTATGTTAATGGCGGTAGCCTTTCACATTGTGTTAATAAAGATCTTCTGCTTAATGCTTAATCCAATCTTAATAGATGGCGCTAGTGTAGATTGAACTAAAAAATGTGAAGTGTAGTCCAAGATTGTAACATATATACATCTTCCAAAAATTTGTCAGACGTGGTGGTCTTAAGAACTTAGAAGAATTACATAAAGCGTGCGCTTAACCCAAACAATGACAGGTCATAAGTCCTGTAAACGCCTCGAGCACTATATTCTGTTTCCAATTTGCATCTTTGTCTCTATTGAGATACAATTAATCCTTAAAATGATATCCCGCAATGGGTAAAATTCAGTATTCGTATACAAGTATTTGTATACATTTAAAATGTTGAAAGTATTTTAATTCCGAGTGCCTTAGCCGCAGGTGTTTTCTTTTAGCGTGAAATTCTCAAAAAAGTTACTCTCCTAACAATATTAAGAAATTAAATATTAATAAGTCCTTACAGTCACAGCACTTCAAAATTCTTTCGTAGAGACCTCTTGATTAAGTCGTCAACATATACAACATCGAATATACAAAAAATCGCTTTCTTTCGATGGCAAAGATCCAAACTACACATTTGAATATTATTTTTGACAATGACCGAGAATTTCGTTAATTTTTACAAACATGATTTGTTTCACAAGTAAACAAATGTAAACAATTATACAAAGTAATATTGAATGCTTAATTATGAAGTTTATTTGCTTTAATAACGTCAGAAAAAAATATATAAACATATACATTTTATTGCGTAAGATATCTATAATAAAAAAAAATATTTACATCATACTTATATAATTTATTTGAGGCTGTAGTGTGCTTTATAATATTATACCAATAAAAATAAGTATAAAATAAAAACTAAATATGTAATATTGCTGACAAGATTCAGCATGGAACTTTAATCTTTAGGCTCATTTGTGGCTCATTTGATCTTATACTGAGTCACCAGATCTTTTAATCGTATTTTCGTTTTTGTTTCTCTTCCTACTGACAAAAGGTGGATTCCTAAGGTTATCTTTGAATCAACTTATTTCACGTTTCTAACTAACATAACCAGAGTCCAGACCGAACAGGGTCCGGTGAATGCGTTCCTCCAGAAATAACATAAAACAAATTACATATTGCTGAAATTTTTGACAATACCTCGTCGCATCTTCCAGACTCTTTGATCGTTGGGATCGCCAGCTCGCTCCGTTAAGTATTAAGGCCGTGCCACACTGTTTGAAACAAGCTTTCACAGGGGTGACCTTGGTGGAGAGCTGTGGAGCCCACGGTTGGTGTAGCGTCCACATACTGTTGTAAACAAGCTCTCCACATGTGGAATGCGTGTTTAAACGGTGGATCCACACGCATACTATGCGCGTCCGTCCACAAAGTTTTGTTGAAGGTCAAACGAATTTTGGTTTCAAACAAGTGTCTACACAGTTTTAAACCGCCGGTGGAGACCGATTTGGAGAGCTTGTTTAAAACAGTGTGGCACGGCTTTTAGGGATAACATATTAGTTCCCAAAAAAGATGGATTCAATAAATTACTCGAACCTACATCTTAGTACACCTTAGGGCTAATACTGATCTAGAGGAATTTTTCGTAATAATTAATACCATCGAACTTTACAGTAGGTTCTGCAGCACGGCGAGGACTCGCTTAATACTGCTCATAAGTCTAAATTAAAGATAAACCCATCGACACTGATAAAAGGAACAGCCGAGTCCGCTTGAAGAGAATCCGGTGGATTAGTGGAGTCACTGCTTGTCCTTCACGGCCAGCGAGTGCGGCAGGATGTGCTCGGGGGCCAGCAGGTTGGCGGCGGGCTGGTGGGCGTAGTTGCGGATCTGGTGCAGGGAGATGAGCTGGTTGGGGAAGGACGCGGCCGCCGGCGCCGCCAGGTTGCCCTGCTTGGCCTGCTGGAAGCCCAGCGAGTCGTACAGGTAGGGGCGCTGCCCCAGCTGCGGGTGCGCCAGCCCGCCCAGGTGCGGGGCCATGGAGTTGATGGGGGTGAAGGCGGAGTTGGCCACGGCGCTCGCCTTGGACAGGGCGATGTCGTAGCCCGAGGTGGGCACGGAGGGAACGCCTTGCCCATTGAGGTGCAGCGACTGGCGGGCGCTCTCCTCGCTGTTGAGGTCCCCGTTGAGCCTGTGGTGGTCGAAGAGCGCGCGGTGGTGCGCCTGCAGGTGGTCGTTCTCGCCGTCGTCCCCAGCGTCGTGCGCGTTCTGCTGGAAGCCGCCGCCCTCCTGCATGGCCTCGGACAGGTGCGCCGCCGAGTCGGGGCTGATCTTGGGCCAGTAGGGGTGGTCCGGGAAGGGCACGGAGGGGCCGCGGCCCGCCAGCCCGGCGATGGGCGGCCGGCGGTCGGCCCGCTCGGCGTGCTTCTGCATGTGCTTGCTCAGGTAGGTCTCCTGCGTGTAGCTCTTGCCGCAGTACTGGCAGATGTGCGTCTTGAGGTGCTTGGACTCCTTGTGCTTGGGGATGTGCTCCAGCAGGCTGGGCTCGTCCGAGAAGCACTTGTAGCACGAGTTGCACTTGTAGGGCTTGTCCGTCTGGTGGCAGCGCGAGTGCGACTGCAGGTTGGACAGCTGCGAGAAGGCCTTCTGGCAGCCGGGGTGGCGGCACTTGTACGGCTTGTCGCCCGTGTGCGTCCTGATGTGCTGCTGCAGGTGCGACAGCTGCGTGAACTTGCGCTGGCAGATCTCGCAGCGGTACGGCTTGATGCCCAGGTGGATGCGCGTGTGCTGGGACAGGTAGCTGGAGTTGGCGAAGGCCTTGGTGCACTGGCTGCACTTGTACGGCTTGGCCTCGCGCAGGTGGACCTGCGTGTGCAGCTGCAGGTCGGCCTTGGACCCGAACACCTGGAGGAGACACAAAACATAGATTAGTACAGGAGAAGAGCACGTTGCGCAATCGGAGTGATTATTTAATGAATGGGGACCGAAATAGCGCGGGCGATGATAAATTTGTTGAAGCTGCGAGGAGAAAAAGTCAAATTAAAATCGAAAACACTCCGCTATAAATAAACGGGCGAGGCTTGCCAAAATAAATTTAAAATTGGCACGGCAGAAATAATGCGCGAGGCGATTCCGCGCCTGTACTGCTCTGCATCCTACGGCCGCGTGACGTCAGCGCGCACCGACTCTCTGTAACCAACGTAGGTCTGGTGCCGCTTTTTCACTCGCATCCGACCATCAATTAATCGTTCGCAATTATTGTTCTCCATGCACGGGGGCGGAGGCGGCTGCGAGAGCTAGCAGACGCTCCATCGCGGATCGATCTCTTCCAGTTGATCTCGCGGACAATGAAATCGAAACCGAAATGCGATTAGGTCAAATCGATGGCGAGGACGTGTCTAAGCCGATGAGGAAGCCATCAAACATATTACAGAAACAGTAGCGCTAACGACGCCCGTAGCAAGGAAGCGATTCTCCACACCCGCGGTTAGTGACGCGTCACTAGCAACAATGCTGGCGACACGGAGATAAAGCCATCTTCCTGTCCATCTATTTGCTTTTAGTGAATCAACGGAGTCGCCCGGTTAATGGATTCACCCAGTTAGACGAGAAAAAACGCCAAGGTCTCCCCTCGTCCGCGAATCAAAACGGAATCCGATGTTTAATTAGCACTTTAATCAGAAAGATAATCTGAAGTCTTTCTGCGCGGCAAAAAAAATCCCGGAAGAGATTGCGGTGAAAACGTTTTACGAGATTCGGTGATGTTATCAAATCGCAAAGAACGTAAACACAAAAAGGCGGCTAGGCAGCTACACCCAGAGACGACAACAAAACGCCCAGAAGTCTTGCTCGCATGGATAGCTACGAATCGTTTAATAATAAAAAAGGGGACACAGATAGAGTGGTACGGAAAAAAATGCATTTAACATCTAACAAACTGGTAATAACAACACAGGAAATCCAGCAAAAATCAGCTCGCCAAATAAAAGTAAGTCAAAATACGTGCTGCAGAATGTGTCTGAAGGGAAAAAACAAATTAACACATTCACCAAACGGATAGAAACAAAACGGGAAAATGAAACGGGTGAACGAAAGTGGTCGTGATGCAACAATACTTGGGAAATTTTCCACAGACAACAAGACAACAAGAATGACAAATAAATAACTAATCATAATGTTGTTTCCCTACTAACGGCAAGCAGACTACCAGACTACATCTCGCATACATCTCTTGATTGTAGTATCATGCAAACTCATTGATATTTAAGATATTCTGCTTCTTCTTCCTAGCCTTCCCTCCACTGCTGGATGTAGGCCTCCTCCATCTGTCTCCATTTTTCTCTATCCTGTGCCGCTTCAATCCATTTTTCCCGGCGACCACAACAATATCGTTGGCCCATCTCTTCTGTGGCCGACCGACACCCCTTTTGGTTTCCCATGGCCTCCACTTTAAGAGTATTTAAGATATTACATATTATTCACAATTTTTTCACGCCGAGACATCTTGTCAATTCCTTTTCAAAATCATTTTCCTCTAAACCAAGCCCTAAGGCTTTTGGCCTGTTATTCTGTATCAAGTTCCTTCTAAGACTGTCAATTGTCCCTCTTATCTTTTTGGATGACGTAGGAGGTCTGCTTGAGCTCAGTTCTGCCATTCTAGTCACATGTTCATCCCAAAATCATCTTCTTCACACTGCTATAAAACTACTTTTAACCTTAATTCCTTGATCCATACATTCCAGCTCCTAAGATTGGAGACATTTTTAACTAACTAACTAACTAACCACTATTCTTTTCTCTGTAAGAGAATGTAGAGAGGATAAATCGTCACACTGTTCTATCCCGACACAAGCGGATTTCATACATTCATACATCGTGTTCCGCACGCTTCGAACATGGCAGCCTTTTAGTAATTGAATTCGTGCCATATTTTTCTCAAGCTTCCTGGACTTTTTTTGTATTCACACCACTTGTATACATATTTTTAACCATTCTTACTAAATCCGATAGAGATAAACGGAGACTAGAGGCTTTTGAGATGTGGTCCTATAGAATACTATTAGGAATTTCCTGGAGAGACCACATCACAAATGAGGAGGTTCTCCAAAGAATCGAAGGAGGAAGGCACCTGCTCAGGACCTTGTCCGAAAGGCGTGCAAGATGGATCGGCCATGTAATACGACAAGAAGGCCTCCTGCATGCCATAATGAGGGTATGACCGAGGGGACAAACTCTAGGGGACGCCCACGCCGAGAGTACCTGGAGGACCTGTTGGTGGACGTGCGCTGCTCATCATATGCAGATTTCAAAAGAGCCGCACAAGAAAGGGAAGAATGGAAGAAAATAATCGAGGAAATTGGTGCAAACCAATCCCAGGATTGAAACCAGAGAGAGAGAGACTAAATCCATTCGTTTCATCGTCCAGACCATCTTCTTCTTCTGATAGTGTTGTGGCAGGTCATACAGACTTTGGCGATTATTATAACGAATGCTTTTTTGATACAATGGTTTCCTTGGAAATGTTACTGGAGTGGTTTACCATTGTTTCTAGAGGGATTTTCAGTAGGGGTTACCTGGTGGGTCTCGCCCTACCCTGTCTGCTATAACCCTGGTGGTAAGGTCAGCGATCACATCATCATCAACTGTCTTAGTGACGCATTCATCTGCCTTACATTATTTTCTTATTTCTTCGTTCGGTATTCTAGCACACATTGTTTATGATGGAATTCTATCAGGTAAGGCATTAATGCTTGTAAAATCCCAGCAGGAGACCAAGAAGCGAGATGATTGAACTGCGAAGAAACACGAATATAAATGACTACAGCTTACGCCCACACTAGACTTTGTAACTTTACACTTAAATGGACAAAACAAGAATCAAAACAATTATTAAAAACACAGTTTTGACACGTGCTGTTCCTCCGCAGAAGTAGGCAGAAAGGATGGACCGTCACACTCTATATCCCGGTATACTTCTTTACACTTCACATTCATACAGCGTGTAATACACGTTAGTAGATATTCGGCGATTGAAATTTTGTTTGATTTTCCTTGTACACATTGAATTTTCATACCAAGCACTCACTTTATGGTTAGACATTTTAAATATAAAAAGTTGCCTTGACTCTGTACCTCATTTACATCATTAACGTATACTTTCTCAACCATTCTTTCTCCATCCATGCGCTCTATATGTCCGAACTAAAGCAGCGATCCTTTCATAATTTTGTTCATAATAACTTCTTCCGCTCTACATTCCTTTCTTATATATGTTCTGTTCTACTATACATACGTCTTAGGGACCTCATCTCTACCGCATGTATTCTGCTCACATCCTTTTTTTGCCAGTTCCATGCTTCGCTTCCATACATTAGGGTTGGGACCAGAACTCCTGTAAATGACCGTTTTCGCTTTCGTTGATAAATTCTTGCTTCCAATAACTATTTTTAAAGCTCCATTCACTTTGTTACCCGCACCAACCCTTCTTTCGACGTCACTATCCGTTCGGCCTTCTGCTGCGAACATGCTACCTAAATACACAAATTCACTCACCTGCTCCAAATTCTCTTCGTTCACACATATGTTAAAAACTGTCATTTGCTCTTCCATTTCAAAAACCATCACCTTTGACTTTCCGACATTCATCATTAAATCATTTGACTAGCATACCTCATACATTCTTGACACTAAGACTTGTAATTCGTCCGCACTTTTCGCAACGAGAACGGCATCGTCCGCGTAAAGCAGACAATCTACAGACAAATCACTCATCTTAGCACCAGCATTTATTCCTTTCAGTTCAATCATTGTCTCGATGTATCTATATCATTATTCCGTTCTATTTATCGTTTGTTTCATAACCCTTTCATTTGTTTTTCGTTCCCTTTTATTTCAGTTATTTCAAAAATATTTGAGATGTATCTTGTATTGTTCGCATTCATTTAAAATCTACGAAAAGAAAATCACAGAATTATTTACATAATCTATAGCATAAAACAATACAATGAATAAATCTGACAAGAGGAACAACACATCTAACAAATCTTCAATTTCTAAGACATCAAAACAAAATTGGAACAACATCAAGAAACAAAATAAGCCAGCTAAGGAAACAACAACATAAATAATATCGAAATAGCTATCACAGGAAGACAACTATAACTGCAACAACGACAGACCGAACGGTTATACACCACGTGATCAAACGGTTTCAGAAAATATTGTTTAAAAAAAGAATAAGCCCGAAAAAACGATATTAAAAATAAACATACATATTTTTTAAATAATAAGGGTTGAAATTGTGGGAAAAATTCCTTGAAACGTATGAATAGAAAAACATTATTTTTTAATACAATATTTTAATTACTAACTAATATATAAATAAATAAAAAAATAAAAAAATGTATACAAAAAATGACAAAGTAACGGGAAACTACCACATTAAAAAAAACTGCTGTAAACCAATCCTTAGGATGAAATAAAAAAATAAAAAATCTAATTAACCATCACGCCGTCTCCCCGAAGGGGTAGGCAGAAAGAATGGACTGCTACACTTAAATCAATGCGGCAGTCCATTCTTCTCTTTTCGCCCCCGCGGGAGACGCGGTGTGATGGGTTGCGAACCTCATCGCCACCAATAGGCATCTCCCGCGAAAAAATATTAATTACGAAAATTTATACTTGAAACTAAAAAAAAACAAAATAATTGAACCCTATTGCAATAATTTGGTGTCACCTTATTTATAATAAAATAGTCAGATGTATGAGTGCAAATTGTTCTAGACATTTTTGGTCACGAAAATTAAATTAATAAACTAGTGATTGAACGGGTAGCAATGTTTAGGGTGACATTTGAAATATATCTTTATTTAAAATAACCTTTCAAAATAAAGTATCAATTAAGATATGTTTAGTTTCAAATACTGATTCAACCCTATTTCGCTTTTGTAAACCGATTGTAATAGCCAAATATACATATTGTCTTACGAGATCACTTAAAGAAAAAATTCCATTGTCTCGATTAATAGGCAACTTGGAAAAAGAGCGTGAATAATGTAAAATAAAAGGAAAATCGGAAAAACAGAAATCTGTTATATAATGAACGTGTTTTTAGTTCTGAATCACGGTTTTATTTCTTTGCGATATCAGAATTAAATTTAATACAAAATCTTGAAATTTTCTTAAAACTAAAATTATAAACAACGTTTGAAAATAAGGAATTAGGATATGCATTTAAAAAAATTGTTTCCGATTAATTGATGGAACTAAGGAACCAAAATCATACAAATTTTATTGGGATCCATAGGAGCCAAAAGGTTCCAAAACATTTTTCGTTGATATTTTATATAATTTAGGCACCAAATATGTATTTTTTATTTTAATTGTATCTCAATAGAGACGAAGACGCAAACTGGAAACTGAACATGGATGATCAAGGTGTTTACAGGACTTATGACCTGTCATTGGTTGGGTTAAGCGCACGCTTTATGTAATTACAACATTCCCCATTCCACCTTTGTTATTGTGATCATGCATGACAAATTTTTGGAAGATGTATATATACTTCAAAATCCATATTTATCTTCACGTGGCAGTTTCAGTCAGCCATCTATGTAGATTTGGTTGCACTAGTGAATTTTTTCAAGAATCAACCTACACAACCGACCCACTAACGCCATCTATGGTGAATGATTTTCGGCATTTAGCAAACTACCTTATTAATATGTATGTAAAAAAAAAAATCGATCCAAGGGAACCAAAAAGATATGAAACATTTTTTATTTCATTAAATATAGTTCTTGGGATCCATGGAAGACAATATGTTCTTAAACATATTTAAAAAAAATGATATAAGATTGCACTAAAAATTTTGGGGATCCAATGGAACCAAAAGGTGGTAAAACTTTATTAATTAGGAACCAAAATTGCATCAAAATGGACCCAGGGAACCAAAAAATTCTAAAACATTATTTTTTATTTGATAAAATTTAAGAACCAAAATTGTAGAATAATTATTGGGAATCTGAGGAACCAAGTGGACCCGAAACTTTATAAAACATTTTTTATTTGTTAGAAATTAAGAAACAAAATTGCATCAACTTTTTTCATTCAAACATTCAAAAGCATGTAATTTAAAATTGTATAAAATTTAGGAACCAAAATTGCATAAATTATCAATTGAACCTAGGGAACCAAGTGGTTCCTAAAATTAGAGATCATTCAGGTGGTGTATAACTGTCGATAACTAAAACGGGCAACCAAGGAGACAACAAGCCTAATCAATGTCTTCTTTGCACCTCGTGATCGGAAGACTCTAGCATGCCCCACTCCAGGGGGTCCCCCGCGCCGCGGGGGGCCCTGTACTCTGTGGGGGACGTGGAAATATGTTTCTTCCGTCCTCTTCTGTCGCCCCCCAGCCCGGCCCCGGGGTTGGGGACCCCTGGCCCCGTCACACCCTACATGGGATTGGAGATCAGGGTTAATGGGGTACAGGTTATCAAACTTGTTAGCAAGGAACACAAAGGTTAAAAATAAATATACATAAAAAAAATACATACAATTATTTAAAAAATATTTTTTTAATTGAATATGTGTATTGTGATTGGTTAGTTAATAAAAATAGGTTAATAATTGGGTTTATCATTTTTGGTTAATATACAGTAATTGGGTGTATCAATCAGATGCAGCGTTCACATTTAAAGCCGTGCCACACTGTTTTAAACAAGCTCTCCACATCGGTCTCCACCGGCGGTTTAAAACTGTGTAGACACTTGTTTGAAACCAAAATTCGTTTGACCTTCAACAAACTTTGTGGACGGACGCGCATAGTATGCGAATGGATCCACCGTTTAAACACGCATTCCACATGTGGAGAGCTTGTTTACAACAGTATGTGGACGCTATACCAACCGTGGGCTCCACAGCTCTCCACCAAGGTCGCCCCTGTGGAGAGCTTGTTTCAAACAGTGTGGCACGGCATTTAGATTTAAAACACGTCTTAATGCGCCCTTGAGGTGATTACAAAAACAGCGCTTTAAAAGTTAGCATATTATTATTATTATTATTATTATTATGAAGGTTCTGACCTGTTCTACGAGTTGGTTCTCTATAGCCAGGTTATGTGTTTTCGAAAATGTCATACATTTCAAGCGAGTAAAATATAAATTGTGTTTGACAGTGTTTAAGGCTCGACACCAGAGAGCGCCAGCGTACATATCGGACCTCTGCGTGATACCCATGCCAACGGAAAGGCAACGTTCACTCCGATCAGTAGGAACAAGTACAAACAACAATTCCAGTCAGAGCCAATAAAGCATGTTTCTATGATGGTGCTTTCAGCGTCGCGGGTCCGTTGGCGTGGAATAGCCTCCATGTTAGTATTTAGTATGAGGATAGTGACGTTAAATTTAAGAAACTTCTGAAGACTGCACTGTTCGGTCAGTCATTTCCTAGTGCGCCCTTGGAGCAATTGATTTAACAAAACGGCGCACTTAAAATACAAATCATCATAATAATAAATAAATTTCGTCATAAATAATTATGCGTATTTAATTTAATATGTGAATGCAATAAAGCAAGACACATTTTTTTCTTCTTCTAAAATATTGACTAATTGTAATTAATTTTAGCAAAATAGAAGTATTGTAATTTTTGCATTTATATTTAAATTTGAATGGGTATCCAGTAGCAGCTTATGTTAAACAAATGTGACCATTGTAGATATAAGTAGAAAAAATATATTTGTATGCATAAATTAGTAATATACCAAAATTTATTGATCGGTTATAGTTACGTAATGTCCTATTTGGTTAAATTAATGAAATTGGAAATACGTAGTAATAAAAATCATCATACATTGTCGCTTAATGTTACCATTTGAATAATATTTCGATGTTTAATGACTGGATTAAGATAATTTTATCTCTCATGTATTGAAGTGAAACTTGGAGCTGGCAAAATAAGGATGAAAGCAGGATAAACGCTGTAGAAATGATATAACTAAGAAGAATGTGCGGGAAAACGTTGTATGATAGAATCAGTGGCGGTACTCCTATAGAAGCCCAGAAGCCCGGCTTGCGTAAGAAATTTTGAATCAAACCCCCCAAATCGAAGTAATCAGGCTCCCGTATAAACCAACAACATACCAAATCACCTTCCAACAATGTTCCCATCAGACGTAAGGGGCCAATAGCCACAAGAGCTGAACCTCTGTAAGCCAGAAGAGGTTTTGATTCAAAATTTCTTACGCAAGCCGGGCTTCTGGGCTTCTATGGGAGTACCGCCACTGGATAGAATACCGAACGATGAAATAAGAAAGAAATATAATGCAGATGACTGCATCATGGATAAAATTAAAAAAGGATCCGTGAGATGGTTTGGACATATGTAACGAATGGATGAGGGAAGAATGGTTAAAAAGATATATACAAGTAGTGTGGGTGGAAAAAGAAGCCGAGGACTACCGAGGAAAACATGGCATGACCAAATTATTCAATTACTAAATGGCGGTCACATTCGAAGTCGGAATAATCGACGTGCGTGCATGGTACGATGTATGAATGTAGAGGAATCCCGAGAGGTATGCCAGGACAGAGCATTGTGGCGATCCATCCTCTCTGCCTACCCCTCCGGGGGTACTAAAAGATCACACGAGGAACACCAGAATAAGATAAATTTATGAGGCTGAGGATATTATAAGAAGGAGTAGACAGCGAAGGAAGGACTGGTCATGTCCAAAGAATGGACACCACCAGACTCCCTTATATTGCACTGTATAATCACCCTCGAGAGATTCGTCCTCGTGGAAAAATCTTAAAATATAGAAGGATATATGGGAATTCACATCACAGGAGGAAGCCTGAATCACATCACAGGAAAAGCCAAGATCGCAGTGCACAATGGTGTTCTTGTGCCGACCCTTATGTATGGAAGTGAAGCATGGAACTGGCAAAATAAGGATGAAAGTAGAATAAACGCAGTAGAAATGAGATCTCTAAGACGAATGTGTGGCAAATCTGTATATGATAAAGTGACAAATGCAAGTATAAGAAGTGAATGTGGTGCGAATGAAAGTTTTATGAACAAAATAAGGAAAGGGTTATTAAGATGGTTTGGTCACATGGAAAGAATGAGTGAAGACAGAATGGTAAAGAAGGTATATGTAAAGGGCGTGAACGGAGCTAGAAATAGAGGAAGGCCGAGGAAAACGTGGCACGATCAAATCAATCGAATATTGAATGTCGGTCACGTGAGGAGTCGGAGAAATCGACGTGCGTGCATGACAAGATGTATGAATGTAGAGGAATCGAGAGAAGTATGTCAGGACAGAACAGTGTGGCGTTCCATTCTTTCTGCCTACCCCTCCGGGGAGACGGCGTGATGGTTAGTTAGTAAGTTACATCACAGGAGGAGGAACCTCCCGGAGAACAGACTACCAGACAACTAATTTATTTTATAAAACCAAAAATACAAAATTATTATATTATGTTTTAACTTGATTTGATCCAAATTTGAAAAAAAATATATAAATTATATATGACAATTTTTATTTATTTAAAATACAATTTTTTTTCATACTTCTTATTGCCTATAACCCCCAAATGACAGTTTAAAAAACTATTTCGCTTTTACACATGGTTTAGAAATATACATAATAGAGATAAAGGTATTTGGCATTCGGTTCTATTGTTTGGATAATGGCGATTCTTAGAAATTGGGTTATTAATGACGTCAGAAGTTAAAGGTGTTTGTGAAATTAAACATGCGACCGTTGTGTAATTTGAAATCTGTAATTATTTAAGTTAATTACACTTTATCCATACTTTAAAGATGCCGTGTGCTTGAGCATAGATAACTAACTAACTATCACGCCGTCTCCACGCCGTCTCTTCTATATTCACAGATCGTGACATGAACGCTCGTCGATTGTTCCTACTTCGAACATGGCCGCCTTTCAGTAATTGATTATTCTCTTTTTTTTCTCGGTGATGCAGAGTTCAAATATATAAGCTGGTGCAATTTCATGGAACGCCTTAACCCTTGGGGATAGAAGAAGGATCGGAAGACCTAGGCTGACCTAGGACGACGTGAAGAAATATGCAGCACAGATTTTACAAATTGCAGATTTGAAGTCGGCGGCTGATAACAGGAGGAGACAAATGTTGAAGAAGACCAAGGCTGGATTTGCGCTATAGAACCAACGAAGAAGAAAAATAGTCATACCACGTACTCGTAAAAGTCCGTTCGTAAACTTTTTAAATACGTTAGTAAATAAAGTTTACGTGTCGCCACTGTAAGGTTTAGGAAGTCCTGAATGTGCTTTGTATTATATAAGTACCCCTTCAAGTATGAAGATTACTTCTAAACTACCCTTGCAATAGAGGTGTTAGCCTTAAAATACTTTTCTGTCAACCGACAAAATGTCCTGTCTATCACTGGACCGAAACACAGGACGGTAATGAGAACATATGTTATTAAAATGAAACAATTGTATTTATTGTTTCTTTAACAGTGACAAGAAATTCCATATTAAATAAATAAATAAAAACGTCTGTTTTCTATAAGTATTATTAGAGTTTATGGGAATGACGTGTTTCGCCAGTCTGAAGCATTATCAAATGTAGTGCAAAATCAAACGCGCTGCTCTTTATATATAAGAGTTAAAGGAGAAGAAAACATTGTGGAAAACAATTAAACATTCGATATTGCCTTATTAGATGGTTTGGACATGTAGACTAAATGTTTATTCTTAACAAATTTTTATTTTTAATGAAGTATTTATTTAAAAAAAAAATTGATTTTTAACAAAATGTTTGTTCTTAACAAAAATGTTTATTTAACTAGTTCATAAAATGGAGCTACAGCGCCCTTAAGATGATTAAGATTCATAAAAATGGCGCTCTATAAATCATCCAATTTATTATTATGATTATATTATTATATTATTAAAAAATGAGTGAAGACAGAATGGTGAAGAAGGTATATGTAAACGACGTGAATGGAGCTAGAAATAGAGGAAGGCCAAGGAAAACGTGGCACGATCAAATCAATCAAATATTAAATGTCGGTCACGCGAGGAGTCGGAGAAATCAACGTGCGTGCATGACAAGATGTATGAATGTATAGGAATCGAGAGAAGTATGTCAGGACAGAACAGTGTGGCGGTCCATTTTTTCTGCCTACCCCCTCCGGGGAGACGGCGTGATGGTTAGTTAGTAAGTTGAGGTAAAGCGCCCTTGAGGTGAGCTATTCACGAAAACGGCGCTATACAAATTAGCCAAATTATTATTATTATAAGTTAGATAATGCCTTAGAAAGGCGAAACACGTCATTTCAATAAACTGAAATAAGACTTCTGAAAACTGACGTTTTCATTCGTATTAATTAAAACAATTTTAAATAAATGTTTGGGGAGAAGACGGATTTCCCGGCTCAATTGAAAACATGGAGATAGCAATTTTTATTTAATTGAATTAAAATATATATTCAACAAGAATTTGAATTCAAAGGGAATTAATTGCAAAAATAAATTTTAATTTTAAAGTTTTCCTCTTAGTTCGGCTCTGCAATTTTTACAAAATTTCCTACCCTTAAACCTCTTTAGCTCCCGCGACCCTCGTTAATTCGCGCAGTATTTACACTATAACGCGCTATTTTTTTCCCCGACCAAACCAACCCCCGAAAAGACACAAAACGTCAGAATGTCTAAGCGCCCCCCAGATTGAGGTAGAGCGGCGGGTTTAGGGAGGATTTTAAGGGAGTGTAAATAAAAAGAAAATAGATGAAGCGGTTTGTACAAAGTCGCAACACTTGAAAAATGAGGATAATTTGGGTACACAAAAGATACACAAAGGAAAATTGTGAAAGTCTAAAATAAACCGGGAAAATTGTGTTTTTTTTCATAAGCTATTAATAATTATAATGCACTAATTATTCACAAATATAATGAAAACAATAAAATCCTCTATAGCATTTGTTTACTTTAATTCCAAATTTAATCAATCAATCAATCAAATGTTAGCGGTCTATTCTTTCTGCCTACCCCTCCGGAGAGACGGCGAGATGGTTGGTAAGTTAGTTATAAAATATTGCTGATTAATTAATATATTAATGTTGTTATTTGAAATTTCTTGGTAGAAGTTCATTATTGCTTTGTATATGATACGACTGATGTCAATGGGTAAAGTGGAAGGACGCCAGGGAGTTGGTAGAAGGCAGCTGTCCTGGCTGCAGAACATCATAGAGTGGACAGGAATAACAAGAGTTTAGAACCTGTTCCAAGTGGCGCAGGATAGAGATGCCTTTGCTGTAGTGATCGCCAACGTTGGGGGGACCTGACACGGCACCGAAAGAAGAAGATATGATAATGTAAATCTGTATATGATAGAGTGTCAAATGCAAATATAAGAAGTGAATGCGGTGCGAATAAAAGTGTAATGAACAAAATAATGAAAGCATCGTTAAGATCGTTTGGAAACATGGAAAAAAATAATGAAGAAGAAAGGTATATGTCAAGGATGTGAACGGAGCGACTTTCGTGGCCGAGTGGTAAGTGCATTGACTGCCACCCCGAAGGTTCCGGGTTCGATTCCCGGCGAGGGCAGTGTGATTGTCACACTGTCTATGGTCTGGTGTAGAATTCACGTGACAATAAAATGGCGATAGATTAGCTACTTATCACATGTCACGAGAATCACTATGATAGCTGTAATAATACCCTTTACATCGATTTGGCTCATGCTGTTATGATGTAAAGAGCGATTCAACAAAATAATAATAATAATAATAATAATAATAATAATAAGAGAGGAAGGCCGAGGAAAACGTGGCACGATCAAATCAATCAAATATTAAATGTCGGTCACGTGATGAGTCGGAGAAATCGAAATGAAAAGATGTATGAATGTAGAGGAAACGAGAGAAGTATGCCAGGAAAGAACAGTGTGGCGGTCCAATCTTTCTGCCTATCCCACCGAGGAGACAGTGTAATGGTTAGTTAGTTAGTTAAGTGCATTGTAAATTATGAAGAATTCCTTTATAGTATATGTTAAATTAAAATTCAAATTAGGTTAACAGTTTCGACCAGTTTCGGAAGCTCGTTGCCATCTTCTGGCCTGCCAAATATAAAAGTCAAACATGAAAATATAAAAGATGAGGGTTCCTTTTTTTATTGTGCGGAATCCGAATGCGGTATTTAAAGGTTGCAGATAGGAAAAGAGAAATTGCCGTAGGCCTCTGAGGGTAATTTGTAAGATGACCGGGTAGTTTGATACAATCTGGAGTATTTACATACGTCCAAGGGTAGTTTTTGTTATGTGGGGGTTGAAACGCATATTAAATTAATCTTCAAAATTAAGATAACAACATGACCACCGTTTAAGTATATATAAAGTTATTTTGCATATTAAATATTATGACTCATAAGATTTGGTGTGATTCCAACACATGCATTGCATTTTGATACTGTGAACATTGAAGTAGCTTTGAGAATATTATCATATTTAGAGAGCTAACTAACTAACTAACTAACCATCACGCCGTCTCCACCCAAGGGATAGGCAGAAAGAACGGAGTGCCACACTTTTCTTTTCTGACATATTTCTCTCGATTCCTCAACATTCATACATCGTGTCATGCACGCGCGTCGATTTATCTGACTCCTCAGATGGCCGACATTCAATATTTGATTTATTTGATCGTGCCACGTTTTCCTCGGTCTTCCTCTATTTCTGATTCCATTTACATCGTTAACATATACTTTTTTACCATTCTTTCTTCATTCATTCTTTCCATATGTCCAAAGCATCTTAATGATCCTTTCATTATTTTGTTCATAACACCATCATTCGCACCGCATTCATTTCTTATATTTTCATTCGACACTCTATCATACACAGAGAATTCACACATTCGTCTAAGAGATCTCATTTCATCCGTACGTACACTATATATCACCTCTTTGCGAGAATAACGTGACATTTCGAAAATCAAATCCGCCTTGTTCAACTTTATTTTCTACTAAAACATGGTATTTTTAAAGTGAAAAACAGAGAATTTATGAGGCAAAGGGACAAGACAACAGTGGTATATGGTGATGTCACGTTGTCTCTTTCAGACGGGCATCTTGTTCCATTTTTAAATGTTTCAATTTTTCGAGATAATACGTTATTCTCGCAAAGAGGCGATATGTCGATATATGGTATTATTACGTAAATTAAAAAAGAAAATAGAACTTAATATGATTTCTTGTGAGAATGAGTTCTGATAGGGGGCTGAGGGTGTTTTTAATTTGGGGACGTTTCTAAATGTGGCAATTTAAGCGTTGCAGGGGAGCGTGTGTTAAACCGGTCCGATCCGTCATACGGGATAAGCGGTTGTCACCCTGAGGGTTTTTTTCTCAAGTCCAACCCCGTCTGTCCGTTTTGCCCCACTGTCCCCCCTACGACTAATAAGAGGAAGGCGTTAGGGATGGTACACCGAAATTAAATACAACAAAATATATTTAAATCGAAAAAAAAATTTATAAAAATTATTTCACTGTGTAAAAATATGTACGGCGGCCAATTATATGTGTGAATGAGATATCATACGTGTAATGTGTGGAAAAACAATGTATGATAGAATACACAATGAATAATAATAATAATAATAATAATAGGTTGGATAATTTATAGAGCGCCATTTTTTGAATTACTCATCTCAAGGGCGCTGTAGAAAATGCTCCGTTTTATGAACTAGTTAAAAATAAACATATTTAGAATGAGGACTGCACCCAACGCAGTCGATCAACCCTTCTTATCAGGAAAGGATAATTTGAAAAGGTGCGTTTCTCGATCTAAACTTTGACTGATTCTCAATGCACTTAAGGTCTGCTGGAAGTTAGAAAGGAACGTAAGGCGGATAAATGCGTCATATATAAAAATTAAGAAAGAGTCCTTCAGATAGTTTAGACCCATGGAACAAATAGAACGAATGGTTAAAAATATATAAACAAGTAGTGTGAATGGAAAAACAAGTCGAAGAAGGCCAAGGAAGACATGATCAAATTAGTCAATTACTTAAAGGTGGACATATTTGAAGTAGGAACAATCGGCGAGCGTTCGTGTCACGGTGTGTGAATGTGGAGGAGGCGCGAGAGTTAGAATGTCAGGGAAGAACAGTGTGGCGGTCCATTTTCTCTGCCTACCCCTTCTGGAAAACGGCGTGATGGTAAGTTAGTTGGAAATAATATGTATTATATATGATAGAAGATATTTATACTTTAAAATGTATTAAACCTTCTAAAAAAAGTATGTTTTATCCCTAAATAATGCGAATTACCACGGTCCATTGCCACTGCCTAACCTTTCGGAGAAATGGCGTGTTTGTTAGTTACTTAGATTTGGTTACTAACTTTTTAGCCCTGTTTCAGATGTTACGTCCGTTACCATTGCCAAATGAGTATAATTAATAAGAGAGAACCAATCAAAATTTTGATTAGAATAATGATTATTCATTTGTTTAAAAAAGATCTCACTTAAACATGCATTGCGGTTATATAAATTATTTTAAATTAAAAAAGAATACGTTAAACATTCAAATTTTGAATACGTTAAACATTGAAATTGAATCGATTCAACATCGAAACGAAAAAAAATGGATTAACGCATTTGACGGTATCCCATCCCTATATTACCAAGAACGGGGAGAGTGGGATAAAGTGGACAAATGCGGATAAGTCTCGCTTGTTGGAGAGTTTAATTTGATATATTAAAAGCTAGATGTGTTTTAGGATTTTCCCCAAGGAAAAATAAGCCCCTCGCAATATTAGTACAGATGTACCGCATGTGTTTATCATAAGTATTATTTATACAAAGGTAAAAAACGCCGTTTTATCTAATAATTATTATTTATAAAAAAAAATGTAACACCTGATGGTGCCAACATTGGTTGGCGAAACAGCTGTCGCGACATTCTAAGTGAATAAATATAAATTGTGATATTATAACAGTGTTATAAATTTAAACTGTAATAACTTATTATAAACAACTAACCATCACGCCGATTCCACGGAGGGGTAGGCAGAGAAGATGGACCCCATAATTACCTGTACCGACATACCTCTCTCTAGATTCTTCTACACTCATACATCGTTCATTTTTGACTGATAGGCGGTTGTATACACAACTCAGAAATCCTGAGTGATGTAGGTCTGTTCGTCCCTGATAATTATCTTCGACAAAGGGGCCATAGATTGTTTTATCTCCCACGATGCAGAACCAACCTGCCAATGGTTATGCCGGTATGTAGAGCAATATATTTGCTAAATCATATCACCTCGGAGTTTGACGTATTTTGTGATAGTTTGACTCATCTGAGGGAAGTACTATCTTTATTATAATTGTTTGATATATTTATTTTATTAATTTGTCATGCATCTTATGTTTCTCGCTCTTTTTATTAATCTATTATGTATTACTTATTATTGTGTAACTCTAACTTGTATCTTTCGTGTATTGGAAAACAAATTATGTAATGCTTTAAATATGTTTAAAATAAATAAATGAATCGTAACATGAACGCTCGTCGAATTTCGCGACTTCGAATGTGGTCGCCTTTTAGTATTTTATTAATTTAATCATGCCATGCTTTCCTTGGTCTTCCACGGATTCTTTTTCCGCTCACACTGCTTGTACACAACATTTTAACCATTCTTCTCTGGTCTATTCGTTCTAAATTTCCAAACCATTTCAAGGATCCGTTTTTTATTTTATTTATGATGTTTGTTTAGTATTCTGACATATATAATATTTTCGCAAATTCTTCTAAGTTATCCCGTTCAAAACAATACTTTGCGAGGATATATAAGGATTCGTTAATACTCGTATATAAGGACTATTACGTAAGTGAATCGTACGCAAAGGTATGCGAGTGCACATTAGAAGGATTCGGTGGTAAGAAATAACGCATCTTGAGCCACTAACGACCAGTGCCAGATCGGTAGCGGGGATACAAATTGATCCTTTGAGCGAGTATCCTGTTCGGTCTATAGAAAGCAGAGCCGAATCAGACATTGCTTATCATAAAATTGCGTAGATTTTCACGGTTGGCAGCAATCTGTTGTGTGTGATTTTGGGTAACAACGTGTGATTTCTCCTTTTCGACCGACGTTTCGGAGATTGTTGTAGTCTTCATCTTCAGGGTAATATGGTGGTGGTAATAAACGTGATACGAGTGAAGTACCTTAGCAGACACAACTCATATCACATTTATTACCACCACCACATTACCCTGAAGATGGAGACGATCTCCGAAACGTCGGTCGAGAAGGAGAAATCACACGGTTATTCCCAAAATCACACAAAACATATTACTTTTCATCAATACTTACATAATATATTAAAAAATAATAAAATCAAGCCTTTTTGTTTAAAGGCAAAGAAATGTTAATATTTTTTTCTACAACAAGTTAAATTTGGGACACTATCCATTTTTTTAAGCGGTCACATTTAGATTTTTAGATTTAAAACACGTCTTAATGCGCCCTTGAGGTGATTACATCACAAAAACGGCGCTTTAAAAGTTAGCATATTATTATTATTATTAATATCATAACTTATTAAGTTCTATTATTTTTAAGTTCTTGCTGGTTAAGTGCCTAATTACAGTTAATTTAAAAAACGGTGGATACGTGTAACATAAATGAAATTAACACAAAAGTTCGGATCGTCCATGTCAACATGTGCAACATCGAAAAAAACATTTTCTGTTATTACATTATGTGTTAAATAAAAAAAACGGTGGATTCGTGAAACATAAATTAAATAGACAATATGTGCACCATCTAAAAAGAACATTTTGTGTTAAATTATTTTTATTTTGTTATTTTATTTTATATGATTGTATTTTATATTATTTGTTTTAGATTTCTTTTGTGGGTATTGGACGATCGAAGTGTGCGCGGAAGATGCCTATTGGTGGCGATGAGGTTCGCAACCCATCACACCGCGTCTCCCGCGGAGCGAAAAGAGAAGGATGGAGTGCCGCATCAGTAAAAGTGTGACAGTCCATTCTTTCTGCCTACCCTTTCGGGGAGACGGCGTGATGGTTAGTTAGTTAGTTTTTTATTTGCAATTCTAATAAATTGTCGCGACAGCTGTTTCGCCGATCAATATTGAAAACTTCACGCGCTACGAAATAATTGTTTGTGATGCGAACATGGGTTGGCAAAACAGCTGTCGTGACAATTTCATGGAAAATTAAAAAAAAAATGTGAAATTGCGAATGTCTCATGTTCGATTCCCGGCGATGACAGTCTGAAAAAAAATTCTCTCGCTGGCAGAATTCATGTGAAAATAAAAATGGTGGTATACTAGCTACCTAGCAGAAGTCATGAGAATCAAAAGCTAGTGTATACAGTTATTAATTAGGTGACACCGGTGGGAAGAGCAATTCGTATGCTGAACGCGGTCTCCTCGGAGATCGACGTCTTTCATATTAGTGAATGTACGTTCAGAAGACAAATACTTTTGACTTTATAAAGTATCTTGTCTTCCTAATGTCGAACCATCTCTAATGCATTCCTAGTATTATGTTGTTTTTTTATAATATTTTATCTGTACTCAATAGATACCCTAAACATTTTGCTGTTTGTAATGTCTTTTGAGTTAATAAACTGATTTGATTAAGAATAAATAACCTGCTGTACATAAAAATGTGGAAAGCAACGAGGAACTATCACATTATAAAAATCTCAAATCTATTTACGACATTATTTTTTTTTAACGTGCTCTAACCAAATATATGAAGGGGTCAACCATAGACATAGAAAATGTTTTTTTCTTTTAGATTTATAAGAGTTTTATCTATCCTAGTATGTAAATTAATTCACAGCTTTCCTAGCATTTAATTTTAATTATATCATCATGTTGCGATTACCAATGTTAGCATAAGATTACTAACAAATACTAACAAACCGCCATGTTACGAACAATTCCACTAACATGCTATTTTATGTAGTTGTCACGATACAGGCCATGTATGTGACAGCTACAGTCCATATTTTTTTTTTGTCAAATTAATGTATAACATGTTAAATAAAAAAAATATAGTTCCAATTTGCAACCCACGAACAAGCAAAGATATTAATAAAATAATTTACTTTAAATCAATCTCTAGGATAGAGAGTAAAAACTAACTAACTAACTAACTTACCATCGCGCCGTCTCCCCGGAGGGGTAGGCAGAAAGAATGGAACGCCACACTGTTCTGTCCTGACATACTTCTCTCGCTTCCTCTACATTCATACATCTTGTCATGCACGCACGTCGATTTCTCCGACTCCTCACGTGACCGACATTCAATATTTGATTGATTTGATCGCGCCACGTTTTCCTCGGCCTTCCTCTATTTCTAGCTCCGTTCACGCCGTTTACATATACCATCTTTACCATTCTGTCTTCACTCATTCTTTCCATGGATCCAAACCATCTTAATGACCCTTTCCTTATTTTGTTCATAACACTTTCATTCGCACCACATTCACTTCTTATACTTGCATTTGTCACTCTATCATAAACAGATTTGACACACATTCGTCTTAGAGATCTCATAGAAAGTAAAAAATAAGAAAAATAAAAGAAAGGGCAGAATCTGTGTTTGATGCGGGCCTGCGCAATTCCGTGCATCATTTGAGACAAAGTGCTGCATCATCAGGATAATAGAGGACGAGAAACCAATTAGAGCACAAGGGGCAGAAAGGTTCGGGGGACCCTGTCCAAATTAGGTACACTCTGATGGAACTACTCGAGGATCGTTACTTATATATTTTGAGACGATAATTACAAATATTTTTAATGGATTCATCTCAAAATAACTAACTAACAAATAAATCTTTTCTAAATAGGATATCAGAAAGGAATCACACAGTTCTATCCTGACAAACTACGAGTAAATTCTCGGAAATTCTAAAGTCAAACGTAATATTTTCAACCAAAGTGGAATCTACCAGATTAATTGTGAGGACTGTGATGCCATGTATATTGGAAAGACGGGTCGATCATTTTTGAAGAGGTTATATGAACACAAAAAAACTAACTAACTAACTAACCATTACGCCATTTCTCCGTAGGGGTAGGCAGAGAGGATGGATCGCCACAATGCCCTGACCTGGCATACCTCTCGGGCTTCCTCTACATTCATACATCGTACCATGCACGCACATCGATTATTCCGACTTCGGATGTGGCCGCCTTTTAGTAATTGATTAATTTGGTCATGCCATGTTTTCCTCGGTCGTCTTCGGCTTCTTTTCCCACTCACGCTGCTTGTGTACAACTTTTTAACCATTCTACTCTCATCCATTCGTTCCATATGTCCAAACCATCTTAGGGATCCTTTTTTAATTTTATTCATAATGCAGTCATCTGCCTTACATTCCTTTCTTATTTCATCGTTCGGTATTCTATCATACAACTTTTTACCGCACATTCTTCTTGATCGTGAACATGACCGTGATCTCATTTCTACGGCGTTTATCCAGCTTTCATCCTTCTTCTGCAAGCTCCAAGCTTCACTTCCATACGTACAAAAACAGAAACATCTTTTCGGAAATGGCCAATCATTGTGTGAATTTTGACCATCATTTCGAGACCAAAAACACAAAATTTTTACATATAGCAAATAATCCTCAAAAATTTGAGAAATTTCAAAGGCCAAAAAATGTAAACAAAATGTTACAAATAACCAAATTCCTTCTTATTTCCCATTAGTATATAGTAAGAGTACATTTAAAACTTTTCCCCTGTACAATCTAGCTAAAAAATAATAATACTACCTTCAACATTTGTCACTTTTCTTATTAATTTAATCTACTTCCTGATATTGTTTATCGTTTTTAATTTATTATGTTTCATCGTTTTTGACTCTATACTATGTGTAATTGTTCCTTCTAATTACTGTTTATTATTATTATTATTATTATTTTATTACTACGTTTTCCACCTTTAATATTTTCTCCTATAAATAGAAACTAACCGTTCTTTTTCTGCGGAACATTAAAGAGTGGACAGGAATTACAAGAGATCAGGAAAGAGATGCCTTTGCTGCAGTGATATCCAACGTTGGGGGGGGAGAGTTACCACTTATGGTGAGATCGATATAAAGGATCCATTTTTTGTTTTAAATTTATACCTGAATTTCAAGTGACCTTTCAACCTTGTCTTTACCATATTTCAGGACGCAATTTCGAATTTGCCCGTTTTTACAAAATAAAAATGTAATAACTTTGTGATAGGCCTGAATTTTTATTTATAATAAAATTATGAGCGCTCAAGAATTAAATTTCAAGTGATAATAGACACGACTTTGATTTTTGAATGTTTTCTATAAATATTTTTTTTTTATAAAAATGTTAAATTTATATTATTTATGCTTTTAACAACCCTGAAAGAAAAATCAAATAGGTATACGAAATTTCGATAAGGCAACTTGAAAAATTTAAACTTGATGTACCTGACACGGCTCCGAAAGAAGAAGATATATTATGATGAATTGACAGGTTGCCTGGACTGCAAATGCAGCCAGCCACCGTCACAAGACTATTTATTTTTGGACTGCCAATGAAGTCAACAGCACAATAGGGGTTAATCAATATTAAATATACTGTATAATGATAATTATTTATCATTCGGTACAGACAAAGCTGGTCGAATGGTTGAGCTGTTAATCAGCGCGTATAATGCAATGGGCACCTAAACGCCGTTGGGCCGTGAACAAAACGCAAAAAACTCGGAAACAAAAAACGCGTAATATTTATTAGCGTTTTCACTTGAACGACCTTCCATACAAGGGACAGGTCGGCAGCGTACCGACTATGAAGCAGTGGGTGGTTCAGATTACAACTAAACTTTTATGTAATTATTGGTAACTAAATTGGTATGTGGTATTGGTAAATGACAGTGGATCGGTCACACTCTGAGACGGAACCCAGCCTGCATCGCTCAGGGTGCACTAGACTAGTCCCTTATGGGGGAAAGAGAAAGCGAGGCAGACCTAGAGCCACCTGGAGAAGAACCGTGCAGGACAAGGTTAAGGCAGCAGGCCCCATTTGGTATGTTGTTAAGCATCAGGCATGCGATAGAGTCGGGTGGAGAAGATTCCTTGAGGCCCTATGCACCACGGAGGTGTGACAGGACAAAAAGAAGAAGAGAATATTGGTAACTAACTAACTAACTAACTAACTAACCATGACGACGAAAGAATGGACCGCCACACTGTTATGTCCTGACATACTTCTCTCTCTTCCTCTACATTCATATTCATCTTGTCATCCACGCACGTCGATTTCTCTGACTCCTCACGTGACCGACATTTAATATTTGATTGATTTGATCGTGTCACGATTTCCTTCCTCAATTTCTAGTACCGTTCACGTCGTTTACATATACAATTTTCACCATTCTCTCTTCACTCATTCTTTTTATGTGTACAAACCATCTTAACGACCCTTTCATTATTTTGTTCTTCACACTTTCATTCGCACCGCATTCGCTTCTTATACTTGCATTTGACACTCTATCGTATACAGATTTACCACACATTCGTCTTAGAGATCTCATTTCTACTGCATTTATTCTACTTTCATCCTTCTTTTGTAAGTTCCATGCTTCACTTCCATACATAACGGTCGGCACAGGAACACTATTATGCACTGCAATCTTCGCGTTTTTGGTACATTAAAGTAACTTCTTTACTTTAAAACTTCTCGTTTTAGTTAGCATTTGTAATGATAGAAATTTTGAAACAGCATTATTAATCTATACTTAATAAACAATAACATAGTAAAAAAACCTACCAATTATATTTAATAAGTCAAGGGTTTATAAGTACTTTTTTTTAAAACATTTTTTTTTGTTTTTATCATTGACATCAGTCCGTTTTTACAGATTATCCACTGGACCGAAGATTTATAAATATTTCGGGTCGGGGCCGTTCGGCAAAGATCGGGCGAAACCGAAGTGACCTCGGGACCCGGAGTGATTTCATTATTTGTCACTAGATGTCATTTATGGCTGATTTTACAACGCCATTTACACGGTATCGGCGGTTCGCTGGATTAATTGATTTTTTCACCGAAACACTGGGTCACTTATTCGAAGCGAACACTTTTATGACATTGTTGCGCTGGTAGCAGTTAGCAGTGGCGTGACTTTAATATTTCTTATTGATATATATGTCGGTGTTCTTCTACCGACCCTTATGTATGGAAGCGAACCATGGAACTGGCAAAAGAAGGATAAAAGTAGAATAAATGCAGTAGAAATGAGATCTCTAAGACGAATGTGTGTAAATCTGTATATGATAGAGTGAGATATAAGAAGTGAATGCGGTGCGAATGATGGTGTCATGAACAAAATAATGAAAGGATCATTAAGATGGTTTGGACATATAGAAAGAATGGATAAGAAAGAATGGTAAAAAAAAATTATATGTTAATGATGTAAATGGAACCAGAAATAGAGGAAGACCGAGGAAAACGTGGCACGATCAAATAAATCATATATTGAATGTCGGCCAAGTGAGGAGTCAGAGAAATCGACGCGCGTGCATGACACGATGTATGAATGTTGGGGAATCGAGAGAAATATGCCAGGAAAGAAAAGTGTAGCAGTCCATTCTTTCTGCCTACCACTTCGGGGAGACGGCGTGATGGTTAGTTAGTTCGTTAGTTATATTACTATAACTAACGAACTAACTAACCATCACGCCATTTCCCCGGAGGGGTAGGCAGAGAGAATGGATCGCCATAATTCTCTGTCCTGGCATACCTCTCAGGATTCCTCTATATTCACACATCGTACCATCCACGCACGTCGATTATTCCGACATCGAATGTGACCGCCTTTTAGTAATTGATTAATTTGGTCATGTCAAGTTTTCCTCGGTCGTCCTAGGCTTCTTTTTCCACTCACGCTGCTTGTGTATAACTTTTTAACCATTCTACTCTCATCTATTAGTTCTTTATGTCCAAACCATCTCAGGGATCTTTTATTAATTTTATCCATGATGCAGTCATCTGCATCTGCATTAATTTAATAATGTATATAAAAAGGTTGACGGATAAAAATAATTGAACAATTTTAACAATTCGTATTACAATTAAAACACTTTTAAAAAATATTTAAAAATATTGAAATACAATAAAAACAAGAAATTATATTTTTGGGGGTACGGTTGAATTTCTGAGGCGCCACTGCCCCTGGAACTGTCGTTTCGAATTTCGAATAAAGAACGCCGAATTTAAAAATTTAGAATCAATTTGGCAATCGTGATTGGCTGCTGCACTTTTCTATTATATTATTCGAAATGGAATGCATTCAGTTCGATTTGTTATGACTTTTTAAACGAATTCGTGATTGGCTCACAACTAGAATTAATTCACCAATAATTGTACGTGAAGTCGCTATTGTATGCTCATTCTATTTTTGAAAAAAGAAGTGCTGTCAACTCGAATGGATTTTATTGAAGTTACGTAATAATCACATAATCTAAAAGTTACTACTGAGCGTATACTGCTGTCTTTGAAAATGAATATAGCCTGAGGAGGTCCTTTTCGTTATTATTAAAATATTTACAATTCATGAAATGGGCAATAGAAATGAATTCTTTTAAGCTCGCTATATATTCCTATGGTGTATTATTCTTTTTAACTAACTAACTAACTAACCATCACGCCGTCTCCCCGAAGGGGTAGGGAGAAAGAATTGACTGCCACACTTTCCTTCCTGACATATTTCTCTCGCTTCCTCAACATTCATACATCGTGTCATGCACGCGCGTGGATTTCTCTGACTCCTAACATGGCCGACATTCAATATTTGATTTATTTGATTGTGCCACGTTTTCCTCGGTCTTCCTCTATTTCTGGTTCCATTTACATCATTAACACATACTTTTTTTTACCATTCTTTCTTCATTCATTCTTTCCATATGTCCAAACCATCTTAATGATACTTTCATTATTTTGTTCATGACACCATCATTCGCACCGCATTCACTTCTTATATTTTCATTCGACACTCTATCATACACAGAGTATCCACACATTCGTCTAAGAGATCTCATTTCTACTGCATTTATTCTACTTTCATCCTTCTTTTTGCCAGTTCCATGCTTCGCTTCCATACATAAGGGTCGGTAGAAGAACACCATTGTGCACTGCCATTCTAGCTTTTTTGGATAGGTTTTTTTTGCGATGACAACTTTAAGTGCACCATTCACTTTGTTGCCTGCCCCAACCCTTCATTCAATATCCCTCTGCACTCGCCCATCTCTTGTAAACATACTACCTAAATACACGAACTCATCTACTTGCTCCAAATTTTCACCATTCACGCTAATGTTGCAGACTGTCATGGTTATTCTTTTTATCTTTTATATAATGTTTCTGAAATGTATTATTTATTATGCTTATTTATTCAATAAAGTACAGCGGAGCACAGAAGCAAAATGGGGTAGATTAAATGTGGTCTGGCACCCCCTTGTTGTTGTCATCTTCAAATGCAAGTCCCGGATGGACGGGGGACAGGCACAGGGAGTGTACGAGCGAGGCTGACAAAAGGGCGCCGCTACGCCTTATAACAGTCTCGGGTATGTGGCTGGAATTTCTATGTTAATATTATAATATTTTTAAGTTTCGTAAGTTTTGAATCACCGTGTATAAATAATTAATTTTAAATCAGGTATGTTATTATTATTTTTAAGGGAGATGCGATCATCAACAATAAATATCTTCTAACCACCTTTCTTCCGGTCTAAAATATAGGCATTTCCGGTAGGTCGACCGCGACTGTTCCAAGTGATCTGCGACTCTTAAGGATGCGAACTAGTATGGAAAGGGTGAATTTCCGGTTATGGACAGTAAAATTAATAATATTTAACTAACTAACTAACCATCAAGCCGACTCGCCGGAGGAGTAGTTAGAAAGAATGGACCGCCACACTGTTCTGTCCTGACATACTTCTCTCGCTTCCTCTACATTCATACATCTTGTCATTCACGCACGACGATTTCTCCGGCTCCTCAGGTGACCGACATTTGATTCCTTTCTCTATTTCTAGCTCCATTCACCTTGTTTACATGTACTTTTTTCATCATTCTGTCTTCACTCATTATTTTATTATTTTGTTCATAACACTTTCATGCTAAAAAGCTAAGATGGCAGTGCACCACAGTGTTCTTGTGCCGACCCTTATGTATGGAAGTGAAGCATGGAACTGGCAAAAAATGATGAAAGTAGAATAAATGCAGTAGAAATGAGATCTCTCAGACGAATGTGTGATAAATCTGTAAAAATATTTTGTAACTTAAAAAAAAAGAACTCAATGTAATAACTGTGGAATTCCATAATGGCTAATTTATTAATGAATAAAAACATTTTCTCAAGTTTATTTTATTCGACATGCTTAGAGAGTTTTGCGACTTCATCATTTGGAGAACTTTTATATGGTTTTCCCGATGACGAAGTTGTAAAACCTTCGAAAAATGTCGCGAAAAAGAAAATTTAAAGAGGAAAAAACTGTTTTAAAGAGACGTTTGTGTATTGAAAAAATATTTACTGAAACATAAATGTTTGGAACTAAATATTTTAAATGTTATATAATAATTAATATGAATACAAATATTTGAAAGCATTAGAGACTCTCAAAATATTATAAAACTTTTATTGAATCGATCTGTTCACTAATATTAAATACTAAAAAGTTAATTTAAGCCGTTTATATGGAACAGGAAAAATATATTTTAAGTATGCTCATAACCGGAACAGTCACCCTTTTAAAGCTGTGTTCCAGGAAGGGAGAATTGCTTAAAGGTAGGAAAAGATGTTAACACATCCTAACATCAAGTGTTTCGAAGAAAACGCGAGTAACTCATATTACAAATAATTAGTATTTTACTGAAACAGGGGTAGGTAGAAATAATGGTTTGCCACACTTTTCTTTCATGACATATTTCTCTCGCTTTCTCAACATTCATACATTGTGTCATGCACGCGCGTCAATTTCTCTGACTCCTCACATGGCCGACATTCAATATTTGATTTATTTGATCGTGCCACGTTTTTCTCTCGGTCTTCCTCTATTTCTGGTTCCATTTAAATCATTAACACATAATTTTTTTACCATTCTTTCTTCATTCATTCTTTCTATATGTCCAAAGCATCTTAATAATCCTTTCATTATTTTGTTCATGACACCATCATTCGCACCGCATTCACTTCTTATATTTTCATTCGACACTCTAACATACACAGAGTATCATACACAGAGTTCATTCGACACTCTATCATACATCGAAGTATCGAAGTATCCCATAATTAATCTCAGAAAGGTTTTGAGAAATGTATTGTTGAGTTATATTCTTGTTGTTTGAAGCATTCACGGTAAAATGGATTTAACCTGTGATTTCCGTCTGTTACCGCATTCAGAAGACTCTGAGAAGGATAGACCATGATTGGACACGTTTCAAGATCATTGTACATGACAAAAAAAACATCTTTCATTTCTCTTGTTAAATGACTAATTCATCATAAACCATGATACTGAGAAACTGACCAAAACCAGTTAAAAAAATATTTTAACTAACTAACCATCACGCCGTTTCTTCGGAGGAGAAGGCAGAGAGAATGGAACGTCATACTGTCCTATCCAGCCAACTCTCGCGTCTCCTCCACATTCACACACCGTGACACGCACGCCCGTCGATTATTCCTACTTTTAACGTTGATTTATATAATATCATATAGTATCCCCCAACTATGTATGTAATCATTGTCATAAAATTTTCTTAACGAGTTCCAAGAAACACTTTCCAATATTTTTGGACCTACCCAAATAATTATTCGTTAAAAATGTATAAAGTCACATCAATTTTCGTTAATTACCATCTTCTGCTCCATTTACTAGTGTATATAAACTGCAACGAGTTTGAAGTTTCGTCACATTTGATAATGCCTTAGAAGGGCGAAACATGTCATTCATGTCATTCCCATAAAATATAATAAAACTTCTATAAAACTGACCATATAAAACTACCCTTATGTATGGAAGCGAAGCAATGAACTGGCAAAAGAAGGATGAAAGTAGAATAAATGCAGTAGAAATGAGATCTCTTAGACGAATGTGTGAATACTCTGTGTATGATAGAGTGTCGAATGAAAATATAAGAAGTGAATGCGAAGATAATGATGGTGTTATGAACAAAATAATGATAGGATCATTAAGATGGTTTGGACACATGGAAAGAATGAATGAAGAAATAATGAAGAAAGAATGGTAAAAAAAGCATATGTTAACGATGTAAATGGAACCAGAAATAGAGGAAGACCGAGGAAAACGTGGCACGATCAAATAAATCAAATATAGAATGTCGGTCATGTGAGGAGTCAGAGAAATCGACGCGCGTGCATGACACGATGTAAGAATGTAGAGGAATCGAGAGAAGTATGTCAGGACAGAACAGTGTGGCGTTTCATTCTTTCTGCCTACCCCTCCGGGGACACGGCGTGATGGTTAGTTAGTTAGTTAGTTATGTTATATGTATATTTAAATAAGCACAATCGACACCTGCTATTTAATAAAAAAAAATCTCTACCGGAATACATAATTATTAACAGTCAATAATTTTAGAGCCGCGATTCGTTACGTGCTTTCATAAACAAAATACCGTCAAGATCATCCCTTATATTGTAAGAGGGTGTTCTCCGGGCTGGGGGCAAATCTGACCCAAATGACCCGAGTCCTGCGCCGTCTCTATGCTCGATAATGTTTGAATATCCGTTCTCACGGACAACATCTGCCGCGCCATCTGTGTGTGCCAGCATCCGTCGCGTCTGACGCGGTGTACCACAGGGATATGCAGTGGGCCAGAATAAATAAAGATTTGAAACCTGGGACTGGGCTCTTGAAGCTCGTTCGTTTTCTTAATGGTTGCTATGACAAAATTATTACAGATTTTATTTTTAAATCTACTAACTAACTAAACATCACGCCGTTTCCCCGGAGGGGTAGGCTGAGAGGATGGATTATTAATATTCTGATGACTTGTATTTTAAGTGCGCCTTTTTGTAAAATCAATTAATCTAAGGGCGCACTAGGAAATGACTGACCGAACAGTGCAGTCTTCAAATGTTTCTTAAATTTAACGTCACTATCCTCATACTTAAAAATAACTTGGAGGCTATTCCACGCCAACGGACCCGCAACGCTGAAAGCACGATCATAGAAACATGCTTTATTGGCTCTGACTGGAATTGCTATGTTGTTTGCACTTGTTTCTACTGATCTGAGTGAACGTTGCCTTTCCGTTGGCATGGATGTCACCCAGAGGACCGATATATACGCTGGCGCTCTCTGGTGTCGAGTTTTAAACACTGTCAAACACAATTTATATTTTACTCGCTCTCGGATTTATACAGAGTTCGGATTTATAATTTGGAGCCATTCCATGTAGTGCTTTGAAGACTGTCCAGCAGAATTCATACTGGATTCTTTCTGGACTCTTAAGCCAGTGAAGTTCTTTGAGATGTTGTGTTATATGAGACTGTTGGAGTATTTTAATTATGTATCTTTATAATATCACTGAGGAAGGACGGGTTGCCGGAAACATGTCTTTTTAATTTTTTTTTAAAGTTAGTTTTTTTTATACAAAGCATAAAAAAAGAAAAAGACAAATAAAACATCTACAGCACAAAGTATGGCAAACATAGAAGAAATAATAAATAAATTAACTAATTAACTAACTAACCATCACGCCGTCTCCCAGAAGGGGTAGGTAGAAAGAATGGAACGCCAAACTGTTCTGTCCTGACATACTTCTCTCGCTTCCTCTACATTCATACATATTGTCATGCACGCACGTCGATTTCTCAGAGATCTCATTTCTACTTCATTTATTCTACTTTCATCCTTCTTTTGCCAGTTCCATGCTTCGCTTCCATACATAAGGGTCGGTAGAAGAACACCATTGTGCACTGCCATTCTAGCTTTTCTCTCATATACATTTTTAATTTTATTTATTTGTACAGAGATGTAAAACTTCGTATTAAATAATTAATGTAAATAGAAACGTCTGTTTTTACGGCGAAACATGTCACTCCTATACAATATTGTACAGTGAACTATAAAACCGACGTTTTCAGCGATTTACATCATTGCTCAAGAAATAATAAATAAATAATTACAAATAAATAAGATTGCACGTGTTTTCCACGTGGTTAACTAAACGACAAAAGTAAAAAGGCATATCAAGGACTATAAAAAATGTCGAAACTGCATAAAAATATCACGATTCGCGAGCAATGCCAGTCGAGCGAGCGCTCTAGAAACTTCGAGACAGATTATCCATTTAAAATTGTGTCACTTTGGCGCCAAAATGTGGAAAATCGGTATTGATTGGACCAGATGACAGTTGGACCGAGGGAAACTCAAACCGCGCCCTTGAGGACAGATATGAACCATTTTCTCTGTGGCATAGGACGGTTAGCTCACAAGTTGGGCGCAGTGGGAGCTATTATATTTAATTAAGACAAGTTTTTTTCGTTTATTTTTTATTTTCATTTATTTGAATAAAAATCACAAACATTCTTCTTCTTCTTCCTCAGCCTATTCCCGTCCACTCCTGGACAAAGGCCTCCTCCATTCGCTTCCATGTCACTCTGTCTTGTGCAGACTGCATCCAGGTTATTCCGACATGTCTGTTCAGATCACCCTTCCACCGTAGTTGCGGTCGCCCTGCACTTCTCTTCGCCGTCCACGGTCTCCAAGTCAGCAGTCTTCTTGTCCACTTTTCATCTGAGCTTCTGGCTACGTGACCTGCCCATTGCCATTTTAGAGTCGCCACCCGGTGGATGATGTCAGTGACCTTTGTTTTTTCTCTCACCGTATCTCTCACTGTCTCTTAGGCTTATTCCTAACATGGCTCTTTCCATGGCTCACAAACATTACAGACATATAATTCCAGATCGTTTGCTCTTACATAATAAGAATGTATGTCCACACCATCTTAGTGACCCTTTCTTGATTTTATTTATCGCGCATTCATCCGCTTTACATTCCTTTCTTACTTAATCATTAGATATTCTATCATACATTGTTTTTCTGCACATCCTTCTTGGTGACCTCATTTCTACGGCATTTATCCTGCTTTCATCCTTCTTCTGCTAACTCCAAGCTTCACTTCCATACATAACGGTCGGCACTAGAACTCCATTGTGCACCGCCATCTTTGCTTCTGTCGATATATTTCTATTTGCAGTAATGACTTTGAGTGCGCTATTTATTTTGTTTCCAGCTCCAACCCTTCTTCCGATATCTTTCTCCACTTTTCCATCTCTAACTAACTAACTAACTAACCATCACGCCGTCTCCCCGAAGGGGTAGGCAGAAATAATGGACTGCCACACCTTTCTTTCCTGACATATTTCTCTCGCTTCCTCAACATTCATACATCGTGTCATGCACGCGTCGATTTCTCTGACTCCTCACATGGCCGACATTCAATATTTGATTTATTTGATCGTGCCACGTTTTCCTTGGTCTTCCTATATTTCTGGTACCATTTACATCATTAACATATAATTTTTTTACCATTCTTTCTTCATTCATTCTTTCAATATGTCCAAACCATCTTAATGATCCTTTCATTATTTTGTTCATGGCACCATCATTCGCACCGCATTCACTTCTTATATTTTCATTCGACACTCTATCATACACAGAGTATCCACACATTCGTCTAAGAGATCTCATTTTTACTGCATTTATTCTACTTTCATCCTTCTTTTGCCAGTTCCATGCTTCGCTTCCATACATAAGGGTCGGTAGAAGAACACCATTGTGCATTCTAGCTTTTTTGGATAGGTTTTTGTTTGCGATGACAACTTTAAGTGCACCATTCACTTTGTTGCCTGCCCCAACCCTTCTTTCAATATCCCTCTCCACTCTCCCATCTCTTGTAAACATGCTACCTAAATACACAAACTCAACTACTTGCTCCAAGTTTTCACCATTCACGCTAATGTTGCAGACTGTCGTGGTTTCTTCCTTTTCAAAAATCATTACCTTGGACTTATTAACATTCATCATCAGATCATTTCGCATGCATACCTCATACATACAATTCACCAGGAATTCCATCTCTATTACTTGTATAATATATTTTTTTAACCATTCTCATTCGTTCCATCCTCTGCGTAATATTCTGGAGAAAATAGCGGGATGATTTGTTGTGGTTGTGTCTTCATTACACGCACAGGATTTTTTTCAAATTTTGCACGAGTCGCCTATGCTATGGAGTGCATGGGTCCGTCCTGCACGAGTGGCCACTGACGTGATTTTCGCAGCCCAGGGTCGTCGTGGGTTCCAGGGACCGTTGAAGCGGAGCAGTTCGCACGTGGCTAGGTACTTTGATTTTTTAAATATAGAAACGTCGTTTGTTGTAACTGTTGCGTGAAATCCCTTGACCAAGGGCTTCCCCGGTCAATCATGGAAACGATCGTTCCAGATTTAAAATTTGAAATAAATTCATTTTCTATGACTGAACTTGCGTGCATCACACCATTCATAGAGAGAAAGTGTTATGAACAAAATAATGAAAATATCATTAAGATGGTTTGGATACATGGAAAGAATGAGTGAAAAATAATGGTAAAGAAAGTATATGTAAATAAGGTAAACGGAAACTAGTGTATAATGGTGTTATTGTGCCGACCCTTACGCACAAAAGTGAAGCATGAATTTGGCAAAAGAAGGATGAAAGTAGAATAAATGCAGTAGAAATGAGATCTCTCAGACGAATGTGTGAAAAATCTGTACATAATAGAGAATCAAATGCAATTATAAGGGTGCGAATGAAAGTGTTATGAACAAAATAATGAAAGGGTCGTTAAGATGGTTTGGATATATGAATGGTAAATAATGTGTATGTAAACGAACTAGAAATGGAAAAAGAAGACGTGGCATGATCATATCAATCAAATACCTATTCAATATCGGCCGCGTGAATAGTCTGAAAAATCGGCATTCGTGCATGATACGATGTATGAAAGCGAGAGAAGTATGTCAATAAAGTATAGTGTAGTGGTCCATTATATCTGCCTATCCCTTTGGGAGACGGCGTGATGGAAAGTTAGTTATTATTATTATTATTTTGTTGAATCGCTCTTTACATCATGACAGCATGAGCCAAATCGATGTAAAGGCTATTATAGCTATCATAGTGATTCTCGTGACATGTGATAGGTAGCTTATCTATCGCCACTTTATTGTCACGTGAATTCTACACCAGACTAAAGACAGTGTGACAATCACACTGCCCTTGCCGGGAATCGAACCCGGAACCTTCGGGGTGGCAGTCAATGCACTTACCACTCTTCCACAAAGGTCGTCAAGTTAGTTTTATAACAGTCACGTTGAAATTGTGTCCAAAATCAAAGATATCGCATGTAAAATAAAATATGTAAACGAGATTATTATTTCTGTAGAAAAAGAGAAATTTTAAATTTACACGATTCTAAATTCAAAAGATGTCGCAATTCTAAAGGATCCCCCTCCTTTATCCGTGACAGATGTCAAAGTTATCCCGGATTTAGTGTCATGGGATAGGTCATCGCCTTGATGGATTTTTCCTGATTTTTGGGGAATATTTTAACGCAAAACCCATGGGAACCGCACACTCCAGACTCAAAAGAAACGACCCCAAAATTTAGTTTTTAATCCGCCGAAATACATTCATTTCTCTACGGAATAATTTATCGTTTGATCGAAGGAATACATTTATGATTTAGGCATATAATAACGAAAAGCACTCTAACCAAATCACATCAAAAATATTCTTTGATAACTAATATTATTATTTTTTATATGAAGCACTATTTTCATGAATAAACATTTTAAATTAGTCTAATTCTTCTTTTCCTTTTTTTCGTTCGTATACAACAGGTCGTTTGAACCCAATTACTGTACACAATTTGTTTTTAATTTTAATATTGATTCATGACATATATATATATATATATATATATAATGGCTGAGCCATAGAGGGCTCCCTCCGCTTACCCGAAACTGTTATAGGCGCAGTGGCGCCCTTCGTCAGCTTCACTCGTGCACCCCCTAGACCCGTCATTTCACCATGCGTAACTTACGTTAAAATAATAATAATTATGTATATTTGCAACCAAGGGGGACCCAGACCACATTTAAGCTACGCTACTCTCCCTCGATGTTCCGCCGTATACACATTGCAATACAACAGCAAAAGAAAGACATTCATGGCATGTGATAGGTAGCTAGTCTACCGCCATTTATTGTCACGTGAATGCTATATCAGACAAATACAATGTGAAAATCTAACTGCCATCGCCGGGACGGCAGTCATGGCTCTTGCCACTCTTGACATGAAGGTCGTTGTTCCTCTCCTAACAGAGGTTGGACTACATCATTCCTATTTTTACTAACTAATTAACTAACTAACTAACTAATCATCACGCCGTCTCTCTGGAGGAGTAGGCAGAAATAATGGACATTATTCTGTCCTGACCCATTTCTCTCGCTTCCTTTACATTCATACATCGTGTCATGTATGCATGTCGATATCACGTATTCGTTACGTGCCATTTTTTTATGATTGATTTGATCGTGCCACATTTTCCTCGGTCTTTCTCTAATTCTATCTCCGTTCACTTCGTATACATATAATTTCTTCACCATTTTGTCTTCACTCATTCTTTCCATCTATCATTATTTGTTCATAGTACTTTCATTCGCACCGCATTATTTTCTTTAATTGCATTTGAAACTCCATCATACACAGATTTAAGACACATTCGCCTAAGAGATCTCATTTCTACTGCATTTATTCTAATTTCACTCTTCTTTTGCAAATTTCATGCTTCACTTCTCTGCGTTAGGGTCGGCATTAGAATACCATTGTACACTGCCATCTATTATTTTATATTAAAATTTTATTTCATGTTTCTATTTTATATACAGGTATAGATTAACAGATAAGCAAAATGCATTACGGATGCAAATCGTTGAATTAATTCTAATTTCCATACATAACTTTCCTTCTCTCTTGCGGTGCAGAGATTTATGCTGTGGTCCTGATAGTTTGGGACATTTCATTAGCGACCAGGGGTGTTATCGGTTATGGTAAGTCAAGGGGGAAGGAAGATTAGAACGCAGGAAGATATGGATTAGAAAGAGTCGATCAATCATAAGAAAGGGGGATGAAAAGTTGTCAAAAACCGTTGGCGAACGAAACGAAATAAAAAAGACAAACACCAAAGACGATCGATGGAACAACGGTATTAGAATTCATTAAACAATCTCCAATATGAGAAGAAAATAGCTCATTATTATGAAAAAAGAATCTGATCATATTCAGGCTAGAACCCATGCGAGTAATCAAGAAATCAAAAATGATTAAATAACTAACCATCACGCCGTTTCGTAGGCAGAAAGGATTGAACGACATACTTTTCTATCCTGACTTAACTCAAGCACTTCTTCTACACCTACACATCGTGACATGCACGCTCGTCGTTTGTTCCTACTTTGAACATGGCCGCCTTACATTAATTGATTAATTTGGTCATGCCACGTTTTCTTTGGCCTTTCTTGATATTTTTTTCCATTTACACTACTTGTTTATTTATTGTTTCTTGAGCAATGACGTAAAACTCCATATTAAATAATTAATACGAATGAAAACCTCAGTATTCTAGAAGTTTCATTATATTTTTTGGGAATGACATGTTTCGCCCTTACATTTGATAATGCATTAGAAGGGCGAAACATGTCATTCCCATAAAATATAATAAAACTTCTAGAATACTGAGGTTTTTATTCGTATTAATTATAATACTTGTTTATATTTTTTTAACCATGCTTCCCTCATCCATTCGTTCCATATGTCCAAATCATCTTAGTGACCATTTTTTTATTATTACATTTTTTTACATTCATCCGCCTTACATCCCGTTCTTAATTCATTATTTGATATTTAAAAAACAGTGTTTTTCATAATAAAAAATGCTCATTATGGAAATCCAGTGTAAACGCCTTAAGTTTATTAAGAAATAAGAAAATAAGGTTATTGAAAGAAGGGTTGGGGCAGGCAACAGAGTAAATGGTGCACTTAAAGCTGTCGTCGCAAATAAAAGCCTATCCAAAAAAGCTAAGATGGCAGTGCATAATAGTGTTCTTGTGCCGACTCTTATGTATGGAAGTGAAGCACGGAACTGGTAAAAGAAGGATGAAAGTATAATAAATGCAGTAGAAATGAGATCTCTAAGACGAATGAATATGCTAGAGAGTCAGATGCAAACTTAAGAATTGAATGCGAAAGTGGGTCGTTAAGATGGTTTGGACACATGGAAAGAATGAGTGAAGACAGAATGGTGAAGAAGGTATATTTACACGACGTGAATGGACATAGAAATAGAGGAAGGCCTAGGAAAACGTGGCATGGTTAAATCAAACAAATATTAAATGTCACGTGAGGAGTCGGAGTGCGAAGTCGACGTGCGGGCATGACAAGATGTATGAAAGTAGATGAATCGAGAGAAGTGTGTCAGGACAGAACAGTGTGGCGGTGAATTCTTTCTGTCTACCCCTACGGGGAGACGGCGTGATGGTTAGTTAGTTGGTTGTAATAAAGTTTTATATTCCACACAACGCTCCCAAATGTAAAAAAAAACTAAACCAGTACATATCCTGATAGGATTATGCTAAAGAGCGAATTTAAATGTATTTTATGTATGCGCATAATTTCGTTTGATTTATATAAATGATTGTGGTTATATATTTCCCGAATGTGTGTAAATATCCATAAAATGTGTCTGGAATGGTCAATTGATTACGTTAATGACTATATCGGAATAACAGGTTCTCCACAGAACAGATAAATAAACTGTATCCGATCTATAGAAGAATAAAATACATATCCGAACGATGGACACATTTTTAAAACGAAAACTTGTTTTGGGTTTACTTTAAAGTAAAAAAACTGATTATTTATAAAGTGAAATTATTATTTAACTAAATAGCTCTTTACAGTGTATGAATGTTGAGGAAGCGAGAGAAGTGTGTCAGGAAATAACAGTGTGGTGATCCATTTTTTCTGTCTACCTCTCCACAAAAAGGCGTTATGTTTAGTTAGCAATTGTCGAGTAATACTTTAAAATTGTATAAACGGTATAAAATAATATTTGATAAGACGTTAGCACGGCGCATTTTGATAATGATGAATTTTTAATGGTTTAAATATTTAAACAATGTTTTTCGCATTTTCTGGAAGCTGGAAAAAACGTTTAATTTAAAAATATTTAAAATGAAATTGAAATCTTACGATAATTTTTTTTCTGTTAATATATAACTAACTAACTAACTAACCATTACGCCGTTTCCCGAATGGCTAGGCAGATAGAATGCACTGCCACACTTTTATTTCCTGACATATTTCTTTCGCTTCCTCAACATTCATACATCGTGTCATGCACGCGCGTCGATTTCTCTGACTCCTCACATGGCCGACATTCAATATTTGATTTATTTGATCGAGCCACGTTATCCTCGGTCTTCCTCGATTTTTGGTTCCATTTACACCGTTACATATACTTTTTTTAACATTCTTTCTTCATTCATTATTTCAATATGTCCTAACTATCTTAATGATCCTTTCATTATTTTGTTCATAACACCATCATTCGCACCGCATTTACCTCTTATATTTTCATTCGACACTCTGTCATACGGAGTATCCACACATTCGTCTAAGAGATCTCATTTCTACTGCATTTATTCTACTTCCCTCCTTCTTTTGCCATAAAAAGAATAAGAAATATTTTAAACGTATGTTAATATATGAGTTTGTAATATTTGAAGTTGGAAGATTTCAGAGGAAATAACTTTAAACATATGATTTTAATAACAATCAATCATATTAATTAAGTGTTTTTAAAAAACGAACGAAATTCAAAATGTTGGTATAACGTTAGATTCGTTTTGTTAATACAAAAAAAATCGCGTTTCTCTTATTCCATAAATATAATAAATACTATAAATATGACTATGTTATTAGCTTACTTCTGTACAACGATATAAGTATTGCAAAAGCTCAATTTTTATTTTAAAAATATCAAAAACGATTTAAAAAAAAAAATTATTTTAAATTTTGTTGAATCGCTCTTTACATCATGACAGCATGAGCCAAATCGATGAAAATGGTATTATAGTTATCATAGTGATTCTCGTGAAATGTGATAGGTAGCTAATCTATCGCCATTTTATTGTCACGTGAATTCTACACCAGACCAAAGATAGTGTGACAATCATACTGCCCTCGCCGGGAATCGAACCCAGAACCTTCTGGGTGGCACTGCACTTACCACTCGGCCACGAAGGTCGCCACAAAGATTGATGCGAGATCCACCCTTTTTAACAGTGAAGATTTTGTACAACTTTATTGTTTACTGTTATATACACTGAGGAAGGATGTGTATACTTCGAAACACGTTTGTGAAAAGTGCAAATAAATAATTCAAAAGTAACTCGTATGTGAACGGCTAATATATCTAGATTCGATGGTTGCCCACGCCTGTCGATTGTATCAATTGCCACTTCCCTCTCGGTTTCCCGTCCAGGGCGCTAATATGATTAATTGTCTGCAGCCGGACCTTTGTATGGACAAGTTCCCAGAAGACAATAGATAGTAAAATCATGCCTCCTTTGGTCTGCTACGGAAACCTCCGCACTGATTTCACCCTGCAGGGTTTTTTGCTCAATTAATAAATTAAGGGTGAAAACAGGGGGAACGCGTTTAAAATGTTTTAAACCAATTTATTAATTGTAAAAATATTTAAATTCTCGGATTAATTGTATCTCAATAGAGACGAAGGTGCGAATTGGAAACAGAATATGGTGATCGAGGTGTTTACAGGACTTATGACCTGTCATTGGTTGGGTTAAGCGTACGCTTTATGTAATACAACATTCCCCATTCCACCCTTCTTACGACCACCATGTCTGACAATTGTAATATTTATAACAAACCATTTATTTATTTAAACAGTTGTATTTCATTTACAACCTACGTAAGGTACGCGCGCGAATTTATGAACAGAACAGTGTTAAAAATTTTAAATTTATAAAATTTGTAATAATGGAAATAGAAGTATAGAAAAGTTTGGCGTCTTTGTACGAGGAAGGCCGATCCCAGGTGATGGAAAATGGTAAAGGGAAAGAAGAGTAGAAATACTGTGATAATAATTATGCTAATTTGTATAGCGCCGTTTTCGTGAATAACTCACCTCAAGGACGCTTTGACAATGTTTTCAGTCATGAGAGCTGCATCTGACACCAGCAATAGTTTCATGAAATATTTTTCAGTTTTCTGGAAGAGAAGTTTCACGTAATACCCAAGCAAGGCGAAACAAATTACTCCCATAAAATGTTACGAATATTCAATATCATGTTTTAAATCATTGCTCAAGCAAAATCAAACGAGAAGCACAATTACATATATTTTGAAGTGTATAAATAATGTTTGTATTATTAAAAAAATAACCAATCACAAAAAAATTATTATTTAACAAAAGTATAAAAAAGCATATCAGCATTATACAATATAATTCCAAATATGCTATAATATCTTATTTATAAATTTTATATATTATCTATAGAAAAACGATATGTTATATGTATGGTAAGTAATTCATAATATTATATAAAAATTAAATACGAGTATATAGATAAATACAGATATGAGAGATTATAAATATTTTTAAAAATTATGAAAAAATCTAGGGAGTGTTATTTTAATATTAAGGTTATATATATAACAAATATGTGTTAGTAATAATTAAAGGGGTTATACATAAGGGGTGGATAATTAAAAAAAATCTACCTTGTCCTGAATGAGTTCAATAAATGGGAAGTGTCAGTAATTTGATGACAGATTCTTTGTTTGGTGCCTTACCTGCAAAAAGAGAAAAATACAATTTAAAATAATGTTGCAATTTAAAAAAATATATTATAAACATAAAAACCATCACACCGTTTCTTTTGACGGGTAGGCATATCCTGACAAACTTCTCAAACTTCATAAAATTTAAAAAAAATAATAAAATAAAAAATTTATATTGCTAAGAGACTACATTGATAAACAAAAATAATTTTTTTATGATTTATTTTTAAACCAATTTATGATAAGTATTTTTTCTGGTATTAAATTAGCAGACAAAACTCATACCACACTTATTACCACCACCACATTACCCTTAGATGGAGACTGCAACGATCCCCGAAACGTCGATCGAGAAGGAGAAATCACAGGTTGTTACCCAAAACCACAAAACATATTGCTGCCAACTGTGAAAATCTACGCAATTATTTGATATAGACAACAAAAACAAACCATTACGCCGTTTCCTCGGCTGGGTAGGCAGATAAAATGGATCTCCACACTACTCCATCCATACACACCTCTCTATCTTCTTTCACATTCATACAGCGAGTCATAAACGCACGTTCATTCTTCCGATTCCGATTTATAGACTTTATACTTAATTTTTTTTAAACTATCAAATATATTTGTGAACAAATATGTTTCATGGTGTTAAACGTCCATCATCGGATGAAAAAAATGGAATACAATCTCTATACAGAAAGCGTAATACTGGGTTTCTTAAAATATCTGGGAAAAAAATTAGCGCAGAAATGGAAAAAAACTGTGTTTAATCCAAAAAAAAAAAAATCATATATAATTTAAGATCCCAGCACTTCAGAATGTGTATAAAAATATTAAGGAATATCTAATTCCAGTATATGTAAGAAGAAAATTCAATTTCCTTTCTCTCATCTGCTATAATTTAGGAGAAACAGCACCAAGAAAACTTTGCTTTGTATTCGAATATTTCAAATCGTAAATATGTGGTTTTGCCCATTTCAAAATGGCGTATCAGATCACAACCCCCTTTGCAAAAACTACCCCCGGCTACCAATCCACAACTATTTCACTGTGTCAGTCGCATTTGTCGGGACATTAATTATATTTCACAAATTTTGCAACGTTTATAACTATGATATTCGAAACCTGCATCTGGACTAATCTGACCACAGCAGTAGGAAACTTGTCCGGTCCAACTCTGTTCGGGTATACGCCGCAGCAAGGAATATAAGTACTGAGACAGTGTGATATTTAATCCAGAAGGGATGTGGTCATTCAAAAATTCTTCTTCTTCTTCTCATACTTCCTCTTCCTTGGATTCCCAGCTCTCCTTCTATCTTATAGGAGGTTCTGCACGAGGACGAGTCCCGCGAGGCTGATTATGTAGTGAAATAATTTGTGAGTCTGTGTCCATTCTTTAGACATGATCATATCAGCCCGTCCTTCACTGTCTACTTCATATTTTAATATGCGTATTTCTTCTTCTTCTTCTTCATTGTTGTAGACCTATGTGGTCTGTTCTCAAGAGGGTTGCTCCTCCTGTGAGGTAGACTCTAAGCTGTCCTTCCATCTTTTAGGAGGTCTTCCACGAGGACGAGTCCCATGAGGCTGATTATGTAATGCAATATAGGGGAGTCCGGTGGGGTCCATTCTTTGAACATGACCTTCCAGTCCCATTGTTTTGTTTCTTAAACAATAAATTATTTGGTATGGAGTTTGACATCGTGTTAAAAAAGTGATATTTTACGAAACCGAAAGATTTCAATTTATTTTTCATACTTTATTCTAAAAACAGAAGAAGCGGAGGAAAACGTGGCACCATCAAATAAATCAAATATTAAATGTCGGTCACGTGAGGAGTCAGAGAAATCGACGCGCGTGCATGACACGATGTATGAATGTTGAGAAAGCGAGAGAAATATGTTATGAAAGAAAAGTGTGTCCAATCTTTCTGCCTACCTATGGTGAGTTAGTTAGCTAGTTTTTACTTCTTTCGTATTCTCAACATTCGTACATCGTGTCATGCACGCACGTAGATTTCTGCCACTATTATATACGGCCATTTTGAGTGCCTCAATCATGTGTGAATATAATATTTATCCGTAATGCAAATATCACATTTGAAGCATATACCACCCCTATTTAATTAGTGAATCTCCTCACAGACTACTTGACAATGCAAATTTCTGATCTTGTTCTACTCCGGTCAAGTAGTTTCCTAATCACTGCCCCAATCTTTGATTTACACCCCTACGAGGGTGGTCAAACTACCCCTGCGGATTGTTTCATTAATAACATCCCCTATCCGTGGAAAATAGTTTTAAATATCAGGGATCGCTTACCCTTTAGACATGAGTAATGAGTGAAAAGTTATGGGTTCGTAACCGAGAGAAAATCGTGAATTTCATAAATAGGGGATACTTATTGCTGGTCTCAATGGATATTAGGGTGACTCAAAATAAATAAAAATTACTACCGAATTTTCATGTCATGAAATTTCAGTTGCCTCAGGGATGCAATATCAATGTTGTGATTGCTATATCTGATGTAGTATTTATGTGTTTTTTAAAGTGTTATTTTGAAAATAATTCTTATTATGTAATTGTGAGGTTGCAGACAATTTGGATTAAGGCATCTGTAATGTTTATAATCTTTGCGTAAATAAATGAAATAAAAAATGATCAGTAAAAAAATAATGAATACGAATGAAAACGTCTGTTTTCAAGAAGTTTTATTATATTTTATGTAAATAATACGCTGCGCCTGTCTACGATTATCAAATGTTACTATAATGTATGAGAATAATCCCTTAGAAAGGCGAAACATTTCATTCACTTAAAATATAATAAAACTTCTAGAAAACTAGTTTTCATTCGTATCAATTATTGAATATGGAGTTTTACATCATTGTTCAAGATAAAATAAATAACATTAGACTACTTGCAATTAATTCAAGAGATGCGAAACATGGTGGTATCTTCAGACGATTCGTAGGTAATTTATTATAATTTAAGAGCACTTTGTAGGCAAACAGTAATCTGTATTACAAAGGACGAGATAAGGAAGCAACCCTTTCTGCAATTAGCGGGACTTAAGGACCAAGAAAGGCTGCACCTTGCATTAGTAAGGGATTAGGGTCTGTGACATCCCTTATTGTGAAACAAGCAGGGACGGCGTGTGAATTTTTTTTATATTTACTAATATGCGTAAATTAATAACCCCTTTTAATAATTAATAGGAGTGTAATGGTTCGGTTTTGGCTTTATTATAATTTATTGTAATGACATGTTTCGCCTTCCTAAGGCATTATCGAATATATTGTAATATAGATAATGCCTAAACATATTTAGTAACATAAAATATTTGATAATTAATGCCTGAGAAAGGCGAAACATGTCATTCCCATGAAATAAAATAAAACTTCTTGAAAACTGTGCTTTTCATTCTTATTAATTATTAAATATGGCATTTTACATAATTTTTCAATTAACAAAGTGATTAAGTTACCATCACGCCGTTTCCTCGGAGGGGTAGATAGAGAAGATGGACCGCCACACTGTTCTATCGTGACAAACACGCTCGTCGATTGTTCCGACTTCGAAAATAGCCGCTTTTTAGTAATTGATTATTTTGGTTATATCATATCTTCTTTAGCCTTCCTCGAATTCTTTTCCCATTCACATTACTTTTAAATAAATGTTTTTAACAATTTTACCCTCATCCATTCGTTACATTCGTTCATCCATATGTCCAAACCATCTAAGCGATCCTTTCTTAATTGTATACGAGTATACGACGCATTCATCATCCGTACATTCCTTTTTTACTGCTCCATTAGGTATTCTACATTTCAATGTTTTCCCGCATATTCTTCTTCTTCTTCTGCAACTCCAAATTTTATTTCCACATATAAGGGTCATAGGTATATAAATAAAAAGGTATTAAAAGTTAATTTTCTATTTTGCAAATTAATTATTTATGTTTCTTTTTTTATATACTTTGTACACAACACACACATTATTAAAAAAAAAATCATGTTTCGGACACAAAAGCCCTTCATCAGTGATACTATATAGATATTAAAAATATGTTTTTTAAATTTCACGATTGTGGTCAGTTTTGACAGATATTAAATTAATAATTTATTTTTTAATACCCGTCAAAACTGTCCCCATACGTGAAATTAATTATTTTGATTTTAAAACGAACTAACTAACCACCATGCCGTCTCTCCGAAAGGGTAGGCAGAAAGAATGGACTGCCGTACTTTAACCGCACTACATCCTTCTCTTTTCACCCAATATTTTTTTAATATTTATATAATATCAATGATGAAGGGTTTGTGTGTCCGAAACATGTTTGTTTTTTTTAAAAAAGTGTTTTTTTTTAATTTCAGATTAACTTAAGGCGTTTACACTGTGGAATTCCATAATGACGAATTTTTAGAATTATAACTCTGTTTTTTCCATTTTTTTGTTTATTTTTATCGACTCGATAGATGATGAAGGTGTAAGAGAAATAAACTCAAAAGTAGAAAAAAAATAGTGTTAAAATTCATAAAAATTCGTCAAAGTGTGTGTTGTATACAAAGTTTATAAAAAAGAAAAATTTAACATCCGCAACACAAAGTTATGCCGAATATAGAAGAAGTAATGTTGGGGTTTAAATTTAAAAAATAAAATCATGAAATAATGGATGTGTTTGAAAAAAATTTAAGGCACGCCACTGTTAACGCTTAAATCGAATGGGTATCTTAGAGAATAACAAATCTGCGGTGGTCCCCGCCAGACAATGCAGATAATATCTAAAGTAATGCCTTCTCGGTAGCGTCCGCCCTAAGATTCTGTGGTAACTATCTACGCAGAAAACTATCCAATTTGCATTACAGTTGAATCTGAATTCTTAGAAACATCTTGATCTTTACGGCATCTTTATCTCATATTAAACTCATCGTAAGGGTGTCTGCTAGAATGCTAGGATTTCGGACATAATAAAAACCAATTGCTGGAAAATTTCTTAAGCTTAACCTGTTCGCATCGGTAGCCGTCATATCACGTGTAAGATTTCCTAACCGTTAACATCGGTAGCAGTACTCGTAGCGATATCTATTGTAAGAATTTGGAGCCACAAATGCTCCAATGCTTATCTACATCTATCCTTTATAGAAATCTGTAAAAATAATAAATTAAATGTGTTTTACTTCGTCATAATTACGGTTTACATGTGCTCTGTCGGTAAATCACATCTGTGAAGTATCCCATCGGCCGCCATTATACTATATTTGTTTGTCCTGCGTCACGCGCGCTTTGATTTTCGACATTTCATTGTATTATTATCTGTTATTTTTTATAAATTGTGATAAATTCTACTCTGAATAATTTTTTATCAATTTCTATTATTTTTGTGTGGTACATAAAACAAACAGTGAATTTCGAGTGGATGTTAATATAAAAAGTACTTTTTTTATTTATCATTTGATAGCTTAAGGATAACCGAATAAATTTAATATGCGAAAATTGCCCTTATAAGTACATTTATCATTCAAATATAAGTTTTTAACAAAAATATTGGTTAGAAATATTCGCACCGTATTTGACGGTACGATTCATATTTTACCGAGCCGTAAGGATATGGTTAAGATGTATAAGCAAAGAGTTAGAAGTCGACCTCAAAGGGATCAATTGCTCTTTAGAAACACATGCTCTTTAGAAACGCATGAGAGATGGTTCAACATTAGGAAGACAGGATACTCTTCAGAATTAAGAGTATTTGCCTTCTGAACGTACTTTCACTAATATGAAAGACGCCGTTCTCCGAGGAGACCGCGTTCAGCAGATTAATTGCTATTCCTACCGGTGTCACTAGAGGCAGGTTGGTTCTGGCGGCCGGTAGGTAATACAATATATGCTGTGGCTGACGGAGATATCTATCAGGGACAAAAAGCCAAATACCATCCAGATATAAACAAAAGTTTGTTTGTATCTCTTAATTATGTATAATATCTTTAATATAATGAAAGGGTCGTTAAGATGGTTTGGACACGCGAAAAGAACGAATGAAGAGAGAATGGTGAAGAAGGTATATGTAAACGACGTGAACGGAGCTAGAAATAGAGGAAGGCCGAAGTAAACGTTACACAATAAAATAAATCGAATATTGAATGTCGGCCACTTGAGGGGTCGGAGAAATCGACGTGCGTGCACGACACGATGTATGAATGTAGAGGAATCAAGAGAAGTATGTAAGGAAAGAAAAGTGTGGCAGTCCATTCTTTCTGTCCACCCTTTCTGTGAGACGGCGTGTTGGTTAGTTATTTAGTTAGATATAATAAATGAGATAATTTATAAAACGCTATTTTTATGAATTACTAATCTCAAGGGCGCTGTAGAAAATGCTCCATTTTATAAACTAGTTAAAAATAAAAATAAATATTTTGTATTCGTTTTTTTTATATTTTGTATTTTTTGTATTTAATTATTTTTTTTTTGTCTTTGTAAAATTTGTCAAATGTGGTGTCGTAAGAAGGGCAGAATGGGGAATGTTGTTAACATAAAGTGATCGCTTAACCCACCCAATGACAGGTCATAAGTCCTGTAAACGCCTCGACTACCATATCTGTTTCTAAATAATTTACATCTTTGTCTCTATTGAGATATAATTAATCCTTGAAAAATAAACATATTTAGTATGACGGCTGCACTTGATATCAACTTTAATATCTGCCTACCCTTTCGGAGAGACGGCGTGATGTTTAGTTAGTTAGTAAATTATTTCGCGAGTCAAGTGTAATATTTTCACCTTGAAAGGCAGAAGACATTAAAGAATCACTTAAACGCTATAAAATACATAATAATTATAACAAAATATAGAATTATTCGCGTGCCTAGGGTCTTGGGAATTAAATTTGACCATTCTCAGAGCGAGTGTGCTAAGATGACCATCGCGTGTCCGCGGGAATTTGGTGTATTATACTGAATTATCTCATATGATATGGTATTACACTGTTGTGGTCCCATCGGTATCAGAATTCTTGGTCACGCTATTCTAGGCAATACAATTTCGGGCTCGGGGGAAAAGTGATCAAGGGAGGAAAAAAAAATATCATACTTAAAAACGAAAAGTCATTTTAAATAAAGTATTCATATTAAAACTAAATATTAATAACAACGGACTATTTTTTTTGCATACAATGAACTTGTACTAATTTTTTTGGCTATAACCAAAATTAAAATAATAGCTAACTAACTTACTAACTAACCATCACGCCGTCTCCCCGAAGGGGTAGGCAGAAAGAATGGACTGCCACACTTTTTTTTCCTGACATATTTCTCTCGCTTCCTCAACATTCATACAATGTGTCATGCACGCGCGTCGATTTCTCTGACTCCTCACATGGCCGACATTCAATATTTGATTTATTTGATCGTGCCACGTTTTCCTCGGTCTTCCTCCATTTCTGGTTCCATTTACATCATTAACATATAATTTTTTACCATTCTTTCTTCATTCATTATTTCCATATGTCCAAACCATCTTAATGATCCTTTCATTATTTTCTTCATGACACCATCATTCGCACCGTATTCACTTCTTATATTTTCATTCTACACTCTATCATACACAGAGTATCCACACATTCGTCTAAGAGAATAGCTCCTATTGACTGAACTGTTTGGGAAGTCTTTTCCTAATGCGTTCTTGCAGTAATTGATTTTACGTAACGGCGCATTTAAAAAATTAATTAAATAGGAACATCGTTATTTTTTCAATATTCATCCCTTTTTGATGTTTGTCAATTCAATATCCGTCTTTTTTAACATTCGTCTCTTTTCGATATACGTCCATTTTGAATATTCGTCGTTTTGAATATTTTTATTTTTAATATTTTTCATACCATCGTGAACGGATTAATAACGATTTCTAGAGTTCTCTTGTATACACTTTTGAAAAAATATGTATGTTTGTAATTATTGGCTTTTGGTGATCCCAACAACAATAGAAGATTCCCGATACGATAATTAAACACTTATCCGCAGCCATTAATAACTATTAATTTTCACAACACTTATCCGCAGCCATTAATAATAACATTAGTAATATTTCAATATTCGACCTTTCAATATTCGTTCATTCGATATTCGTTCATTCGATATTCGTCCATTCAATATTCATCCATTCAATATTCGACCATTCAATATTCGTCCATTTTTTATATTCGTCTTTTTGAAAATTTTTATATTTCAATATTGCTATCGTGAATGACGAGACGAATACTGGAGTTCCACTGTGTATAATTTTTAGAATACATATTTTGACATAATTCAAATGAAAAAATATTTATGCTTGTATGCTTGTAATTATTTATTAGCCTTTAGTTATCCTAACATCGAATTTCCGAGATTGCCGCAACGATTAATTAAATATTATTCGACAGCTATTTTCATTGTCAAAATTTATTATATGAGTAATTTTTCAATATTCGTCCATTCAATATTCGCCCATCCAATATCCGTCCATCTAATATTCGTCCATTCAATATTCGTCCATTCAATATTCGTCCATTCAATATCCGTCCATTTCCAATATTCGTCCCTTTTCAATATTCGTACTTTTTGGAATACATTTTTTAAATAATTCCGATGAAAAAATATTTCTGTTTGTATGCTTGTAATTATTAGCTTTTGGTGATCCTAACATCAAAATTCCGAGATTCCCGCAACGATTATTTAAACATTAACCCGCCGTCATTGCTTACGTAATCGTTGAGATGACGGGCGTACTACCACACCACCACACGGCCAACCGCCGGTCCGGCGCGCCGCTCTGCGGGTGTGTGTGTGTGTGTGTCCGCAGGTGGCTGCGCCTGTGTGAGTGCACTGATGATGACGATGATAATTATCCTAGACTTTGATTGACAGACGCCCTTGAATGCGGCACGGCGATCTAAGACGTTCACGGAAGGACCGAGATTGGGCATATGGCTAGATCAGGGATGTCCAAAACGATACTTATATACTCGTTACATATATTGTATAAAACCTAGAATGGCAGTGCACAATGGTGTTCTTGTGCCGACCCTTATGTATGGAAGTGAAGCATGAAACTGGCCAAAGAAGATTGAAAGTAGAATAAATGCAGTGCTTATACGAATATATATTAGGTTAGCGAAAAAGTAATTTCGTATTTTTCGCTTTATTTTAATGGTTCATAAAAAGTGTTACAATCATCAAATTTAAGTCAAATATGCGCCGTTCTGTTCGATAACTTGTTGCCAACGAGAATCCAACTTCGCTATGCCACTCTCGCGGAAACCCTTGTCCCTATTGGCAAAAAACTTGGACAACCAATTTTCACAGGCCTCTATTGAGGCCAAATTTGTACCTCCAAGCGCGTTGGCCATAGATAGGAACAGGTGGTAGTCACTTGGTGCCAGGTCCGGACTATAGGGTGGATGCATAAGAACTTCCCATCCGAGCTCCCGGGGCTTCTGGCGCGTCATCAAAGATGTGTGCGGCCTGGCTTTGTCCTGATGAAACACGATTTCTCTCTTATTCACCAATGCTGGCAGCTTTGGCCAGTTTCAAACGGTCGAGTTAGTTTAAAAAAAAAGCGCGAAATACGAAATAACTTTTTCCCCAACCTAAATGATAGAGTTTCAAATGCAAATATAACAAGTGAATGCGGTGCGAATGAGAGTGTATGAACAAAATAATGAAAGGAACATTAATATTCTTTGGAAACATGGAGAGAATGAATGAAGAAAGAATGGCAAAGAAAGTATATGTTAACGATGTAACGGAACTAAAAATAGAGAAAGCCCGAGACGTTGTATGATAGAATATCGAACGATGAAATAAGAAAGAAATGTAAGGCAGATGACTGCATCATGAATAAAATTAAAAAAGGATCCCTGAGGTGGTTCGGACATATGGAACGAATGGATGAGAGTAGAATGGTTAAAAAGTTGTACACAAGCAGCGTGAGTGGGAAAAGAAGCCGAAGACGACCGAGGAAAACATGGCATGACCAAATTAATCAATTACTAAAAGGCGGTCACATTCGAAGTCGGAAGAATCGACGTGCATGCATGGTAAGATGCATGGATGTAGAGAAAGCTTGAGAGGTACGCCAGGACAGGCCAGTGTGGCGATCCATCCTCTCTGTCTACCCCTCCGGGGAAATGGCGCGATGGTTAGTTAGTTAGAAAGCCCGAGAAAAACGTGGCACGATTAAACGAATGTCAGCCACGTAAGGAGTGTAAGTTGAAAGAGAAGACGTGGAAGACTAATTAAAGCGTGACATGATCAAATTAATCAAATACTAAAAGGCGGCAATAGTCGGAAAAATCGACGTGCTTGCATGACACGATGTATGAATGTTGAGGAACGAGAGAAGTATGACAGGAAAGAACAGTGTGGCGGTCCATTCTTTCTGCCTACCCCTTCGTGAAACGGCGTGTTAAATGTCAATATAGAAAAGTGTGACCGTTGTCTCATCGTCTCTGTCTTCCCCCGAGGAAATGACAATGTTTGATTTGTTAGTATATTTATCGTACACCAATGAACCATGCGTACTAATGAGGAAATGACTGTACTATATTTCACACTTCTCTTCAATTGTTACTGCTTCGTGAATACAAGTTTTTTTTATGACTAATTGATTTTGTCAGTGCAAACCCTTACGTATGGGAGTAAAGCTTTGATTTTGCATAATAAGAATAAAAGTAAGATCAATGTCGCCGAAATGAGATCACTAAGAGAAATGTGCAGAAAAACTTTATAACAATAGCCACCATGCTCCTTTACATTGAGTTAGTTAGATTGTGATTATTTTTTTCTACTAATGTTGAATTATTTTTTCCATTCTCACTTCTTCTATTATTATATATTACGTATCTTTAAATGATGAATGAATGTCACAGAGTGTGAAAGTAGAAAAGGCGCGAGATTTCAAATCAAATCAAATCAGTTTATTTCATCAATAGACATTACTAAATTAATTTTTAAGGCATTTATTGAGAACAGGTAAAATAATATATTGTGTATAGTATACTACCAGAAACGCATGAGAGATGGTTCAACATTAGGAAGACAGGATACTCTCCAGAATTAAGAGTATTCGCCTTCTGAACGTACTTTTACTAATATATGAAAGACGTCGATCTCCGAGGAGACCGCGTTCAGCAGATTAATTGCTCTTGCCACCGGTTTTATTTATTTCATCTGAACAGTTTGGCGGTCCATCCTCTCTGCCTACCCCTCCGGAGAAAAAGCGTGTTGATTAGTTAGTTAGATAACTTTATTACAACAACAACAACAAACCATCACGCCGTTTACACGCAGGGGTAGGCAGAGATAATGGACCGCCACACTACTCTATCCTGACACACCTCTCTAGATTCCTCCACATTCATACAACGAGTCATACACGCACGTCGATTCCTCCGACTTCGAATATACATTGAAATTTTTTTGATTAACCCTTAACGTACCGTGTTCAAAACAAAACGCTCGCTCCCATGTGGTAAGTTCAGTTTACCGCTAACTTTATCTAAATATCAAGCATATGACTAGATGAATCAAAATTTAATTTATGTCATCTTGTAGGGAATTTCATTAGGAATAGATCGATATCTATAACATACATGGATTATTTGAAAAACATATCATTATTAATTTTTTTCTGGAACCATGCGATTTCTGATATGTAATGCGTCACAGCATACGGGCGACTGGACATACGGGTATAAACTTGTCTGCGCGCCGCGGCCGGCGGGGCGACGATAAAGGCACCTAGGCAAAATGTATAGTACGTTCAAGACAACGAGTACGTATTAATATTTGTCCCTTTTGGTAAAGTGTTAATATTTTCACAGTTCTGATATTATTAAGTTGCGTCCTGCGTTTCCGTCCACAGTGGTATTATTACGTACATATTGAAAAGGTCAAAGATATAATTTATAATACGTTCAAAACAGCGAGTAAGTATTTGTCACTTTTGATAAAGTTGTAAATATTAGCAAAACAAATTCTACCTTAACACGAATGAAGGTGAGGGCAGTCTTAGAAAAAATTTTTTTTTGGGATGAAGGAAGTAATTTTTTGCTTTTTTTTTATTACGAAATATTGAAAACACTTCAATGGAGGATTACAATTTTTTTTATAATATTAGGGTCCATAGGTTTTAAGAAAATCAACTTTAAATTGGCAGTGGAAACTCAATTTACCACATGGCAACGCGACGGTTAATTTAATCTTGCCATGTTTACTTCGGACTATATCTACTAAAGTTTTTACTTTATCTTATAAATAAATAGCTATTGTATAAAACAAAAGAAAAACGGAAATCTTCTTCAAATACAGTAGAACGTCGTTTTTCCGGACTAATTGGGACAGGAGATTTTTCGGTTTTTCCGGATGATCAAACAGGCGCTTATTTTTTTAGCAAAATAAGGTGTAAATCGATATTTTATCTTCGGCTCATTAATTGATAATGAAATTACAAATTTGACTGCAAAAACAACCATGTATGTAGTATACGTACATAAAAAGGCTTACATTACTCTACAGTACTGGAAAAATAATCAGGGATTCTTTTTTGAACACGATTTCTTCGTCTTTTTTGCGCTTCATTATTTCGGCTTGTCCGGATAATTGACGTTTCGGTTAACTGATGTCCGGATAAACGACGTTGTACTGTACACGTCGTTGTTTGAATTAAGCTGTTTAGAATATTCGAATTTTAAAATAATTTGAATTACTTTCAATTACTGATGTACTTGTAGATAAACATGGTAGTTATAAAATGAAATAGATTAATTTTCACTTTTAAAATTTATGGTGTTCTTGCGAGATAGAGTGATGAACACGGCTATCCACGAAATCTGCAAGATGGAAGATATTGTCAGATGGGGCAGACAACACAGAAGGATTGGATTGCGCACGTGCAGAGGATGGATCCCTCCAGAATCTCGCACGTTGTGGCGCATCAGATTCTTGTTGGCTACCGTCCCCCCGGAAGACCGCCAAAAAGATGGATGGGAGCGAGTCAACCTCCCAAGAGAGGCCAGTAGTTCTCTCTCCTATGGACTCAATAGAATTCACCTCCTGTGAGGTAGACTCCCAGCTGTTTATCCATCCATCTTTTAGGAGGTCTTCCACGAGGACGAGTCCCGTGAGTCTGATTATGCAATGCAATATAGGGGAGTCTGATGGTGTCCATTATTTGAACATGACCGTACCAGTCCCCTTTTCGCTGTCTGCTCCATCTTATAATATCCTCAACCTCACATATCTCTCTTATTCTGGTGTTCCTCACGCGATCTCTCAGTGTCTTGCCTGCTATCGTCCTCAGTGTCTTCAACTCGGAAGTCCTCAAAATTTGTTTGGTCCTTACTGTGTCTGCCATTGTTTCGACGCCATATGTTATTATTGGTCTTACGCATGGTTTATAGATCATGCAAAATATGTCAAAACAGACGTTCTTATTCGTAAATGTAATATAAAATTAATACACGTTAAATTTGTTTTTTCACCACTATATTATTTTTAACAACCAACCGGTTTCGCTCCCGCTGGAGTTTCATCAGGGTTAGAAAAGACACTGATTGATTGGTGTAAAAACAAATTTAAAGTGTATTAATGATAAAACACCACATATTAAGTACTCCATTCGAAACTTTTCCTAGTAACATCTGTCTTATAGAAATAAAAATGATTTAAACACCAGTATCATGAAGTGTAAAAAAATGATTATTAGGTGATACCCTAAGATTATTATTATAAATATGTATGAATTATTATGAATTCAAATCTAGACAGCTTGCGAATTATTGTTCAAATTTTAACTATTGAAAGAGAATTAGTTTATAGATGGGAAAAACACTACAGGTCGAACGAAAAACCATTTAATACAAATATTTTTTTGTAAGTTAAGATAGTAGTATGGATTTGAAATATAGTCATGGAATAAAGGAATAAAAATTCAAAATAAATATTATTTCTCAATTTTATCTCACACGAAGGAAACTGGAATACTTTTGTCACGTAATGAGAGGAGAAAAATACCAACTCCTACAACTGATAATTCAGGGGATAATACCAGGTAGAAGAGGATCAGGTCAGAGAAGAATCTCTTGGCTGCACAATTTAAGACAATGGTTCAGTAGTAGCACCACATCCCTGTTCAGGCTCACAGTCAACAAGATGGAAAGAGTCCTGATGATCGCCAACCCTTGCAGAGGAGACGGCACTTAGAGAGGAAGAATCTCACACGAAAGGGTGATAAATCTTTGTCAAATTATCGAATTGCAATTTTAAAAAATGATCATTTCAATGGTTTTGAAACTGTCTATGGCATTTTAAAATGATTTGATAATCAAAACGTTTTATAAATTCTTAGACAGGCGAAGCATGGAACTGGCAAAAAAAGGATGAAAGTAGAATAAATGCAGGAGAAATGAGCTCTCTTAGACGAATGTGTGGATACTCTGTGTATGATAGTGTCGAATGAAAGGATCATTAAGATGGTTTGGACATATGGAAAGAATGAATGAATAAAGAATAGTAAAAAATATATTATATGTTAACGATGTAAATGGAACCAGAAATAAAGGAAGACCAGAAATAGAGGAATACCAAGGAAAACGTGGCACGATCAAATAAATCAAATATTGAATATCGGCAATGTGAGGAGTCAGAGAAATCGACGCGCGTGCATGACACGATGTATTAATGTTGAGGAAACGAGAGAAATATGTCAGGAAAGAAAAGTGTGGAAGTCCATTCTTTCTGCCTACCCCTTCGGAGAGACGGCGTGATGGTTAGTTAAAGGATAATAAAAATAATTATTTGACGCGACTTTCGTTCGCGCTGTGCAACGATGAAGTCACGCTTCGGTCACTTAGGAATAACGCGAATCCGCCAAAAATAATACGGATGGAGTTTGGTTAGCAGCTGCATTGGTCAAGGTCGAAAGTCATGTCTACATCTCTAAATAATAAAATAATCACTATTATTACATCGCGCTATACGGGAAATAAATCCACACGATACGTAAGAGTACACATTTTGGAATATAAAATACTCTATAAAATCAATACACCTGTATTTATAGTTGTTTGAACATATTCACAAAACTCCACATTAAACATTTAACTCTTAATTGGATCAAACAAAATATTTCCTATTTGATATAAAATTATCCATGTATTGTTATTATTATTTTGTTGAATCGCTCTTTACATGTATACAGCGTGAACCAAAACAAAGTAAAGGGTCTTCTTCTCCGGTCTCAATCTAATGATTGGTCTGCAGCAAGGCGACGCATCTCCTCTTCGACTCCGCTCGGTCCTCGGCAACTCTCTTCAACTCCGCATAAGAGGTGCAGCCCATATCTCGGCAAATCTGATCTAGGTACTCCTGGCGAGGTCGTCCTCTGCCAATCGATCCCTCGACCATTCCATCCAATACAACATGCAGGAAACATTCGTGTCGCAACACATGACCAATCCATCTCACGCGCCTCTCAGCTATGGTGTTTTGCCTGTGCCTATTCTTCTTCAACTCTGCTGAGAACCTCCTCATTTGTAATGTGGTCCCTCCATGAAACATGGGCAACTCGTCGGTAGGTCCACATCTCGAATGCCTTTTGCGCTCTCTTTCGCCCAGGCACCAAGTCTCGCAGCCGTACAGTAAAACACTCCACACCAATGTTTTTAAAAGTTGTTTCGGAGGTTCAGGTCTATGTTGTTGGACTCGAATATTTTAGACTTTTTTTTGAAGGCAAGTTTAGCTTGGTGGATACGATTATCGACATCTTTCTTGGATCGACAATCCCATGTAATACTGCTCCCCAGGTAAACAAAAGTCTTCACATTCTTGATCGCAATTCCAGCCATCTCCACATTTATTTGGCGCTCATCTCTACCCACGGTCATTACCTTAGTTTTACCTTGTTTACCTAGGGCCAATAGATCTTGAATATTGAGCGAAGGCACTCATTTTTAAACACCTGGAGTTTTCCAATAACGTCCGCGGTAGATTTCCAAGTCTCACTCACATCTTTACAGAAGTACGTTCTTAACGCTACTGCTGAATCTTTGGAGCCTGAGTTTTTTCGAAATGATACTGGAACGTCATACAGGGCGAAGCATTGTATTTAACAATAACAATAACAACAAACCATCACGCCGTTTCAGAGATAATGGACCGCCACACTACTCTATCCTGGCACACCTTTCTAGATTCCTCCACATTCATACATCGAGTCATACACGCACGTCGATTCTTCCGGCTTTTGACATGACTAACCTTTAATATTTGATTAATTTGGTCATGCCATGTTTTCCTCGGTCTACCTCGACTCCTTACTCCATTTACATTGTTACCGTATACTTTTTTTAACCATTCTTTCATCACCCATGCGCTCCATATGTCCGAACCAACGCAGCGAATCTTTCATAATTTTGTTCATAATACCTTCTTTCGCTTTACATTCCTTCCTAATATTAGCATTTGAGATTCTGTCGTACATCGTTCTACCACACATACGTCTTAGGGACTTCATCTCTACCGCATTTATTCTGCTCTCATCTTTCTTCTGCCAGTTCCATGCTTCGCTTCCATACATAAGGGTTGGAAACAGTACTCCATTGTGAACGGCCATTTTCGCTTTCATTGATAAATTCTTGTTTCCAATAACTACTTTTAAAGCTCCATTCACTTTTTACCCGCACCAACCCTTCTTTCAACATCACTGTCCGTTCGGCCATCCGCTGTGAACATGCTACCTAAATACACAAATTCCCTCACCTGTTCCATGTTCTCTTCATTTACACTTATATTACAGTCATTTGCTCAACAGTATTTAATAAAATGACATAATTCAGGTTAACGTAATACGAATACATAATAGACAGTAGGAAGAATGTCAAATTGCAATGCATAATTGTATCAATGCGATTCCAGTGGCAAATTTTATTTTCTCATAACGACATGACCTTGGCTAAGCCGATGTAAAAATTTATTATAATTCAGGGAGCCAGTGGTATTAATTGAAAATCGGTCTCTTTTTTTTGGACCTCACCTATCATTACGATCTTTTTAATGTGAATTGCGGTTTAAATCAATAATAATTGGAAGCAAATAATATGTTGCGAGTGTTGCCACCTTACATTTTTTTTCAAGGCCAGTTCTATACACATTCGTAGATTGTTTTGATTCGGTCTGCATGGACACATTCAAATCTGTTCACTCACACAGCTCTGGCGCGAGGAGTGCTCGATGTACCTGCGGAATCATGAGGTAAAAAAAATAGATAATGTTTCTTCTTTTTATATACTTAGTATACAACACTCACTTTATTAAAAAATAATAATTAAATACCAAACATGTTTCGGACACACAAGCCCTTCGTCAGTGATATTAACATAAATAAATATAAATATTATAACAACAAGAACAACAAACCATCGCGCCGTTTCCCCGTAGGAGAAATTATTATAATATAAATATTATGTGTGGTAGAACGAATTCTGGGACCTGTGAATGACGGTGAAGGCTGGAGACTGCGGCATAATGACGAGCTGTACCATATTTACAAAGCCCCCAGTCTCTCCACACAGGTACTGAATAGACTGAGATGGGCCGGTCACGTGCAGAGGTTGCCGTCATCGCGAACCACAAAAAGATTGCTGGAGTGGCACCCAGGTGGTAGAAGACCAATTAGACGACCAAGGCTTCGATGGGAGGGTGAAGTTGGGAGAGATGGGGCGAAATTGTTACGAGTGCAAGATTGGTGGGTCGAAGCGGAGGACAGGAGGAGTTGGAGGCGAAGAATACCGGAAAATGTATAAAAAAATCCCAAATGTGGTCAGTTTTACTACAATCTCGTTTCGTACTGTCGTTTGTTAACTGTTAACTATTATTTTATATTTGTAGTAGCATGTAATTGGCCTTACATTATTTTTTCTAAGTGTTTTTTTCTTCTAATATATGTTATTGATATCGCTGTAGGTTACTCTTAATAAAAAAAATAATAAAAAATCTTGAATTAATTTTCACGGCTGAAAAAATTTTTTTTTGGAGGATTGGGATTTTGGGATCGTTACAGTTTCCAACTTCACAGTATAAGTTACTATGCAATATAACGAGTTCGAATATTGCCGCCTTTTAGTATTTGATTAATTTTGTCATGCCACGCTTTCTTTAGTCTTCCACGGCTTAATTCTGCACTCACACTGCTTTTCCACTCCACTCGTTCCATGTGTCCAAACCATCTCAGAGATCCTTTTTTAATTTTACTTGTCGCACGTTTAATAGTAAACTGACCGATTATGGTTTAGGTTATAATTGAGTTAACATTAGACAGAGGCTTGTGTTAACGTTATCCATCGTTTCGCGTTAAAATTAAGTCAAAATTCTGCCAATTGACCTCCATTACACTAAATCGGTTCTTTTTCATTCGTAAGTGTTTTTCGACTGTTTTTGTTAAAACACCGACTCATGTCAGATTGAGCAAAACTTGCTTTTTTGAGTTAAGCCAGTGTTCTATTAAGCGTGCGTTGTGATGCAATTATCTGCTCTACATTTTTTCCGTATTTCGTCTTTCGGTATTGTAATAAAAAAATACAAAAATTTAAAACAATCAGTAAAAATTTACATCTGAAGAGGTTATTTTCCTCGAATATATTGACCACTCCTCATACGTGCGTATTAGAAAACTAAATCGCGTTTGACTGCTGCTGTGTAGTGAACTCGATGAAAATTCAATGCCGCGATATCAGCTCACAAATCAAAATAGCATTTTGCGTTTGCGCGTCTAGGAATTTTCGACAGTTATCCTTTGCTTTTGAGATCAAGAAACGTATAAAGAGTTTTTTTGTGGACCATATCAAAATGTATAACCACTTGTCATATAAATGACTTGATGTTTTAGACGTAAATAAAATTACGTATTAGAGTATCATATAATGTATTTCCTATATTGAATTTAAAAACCATTACCCAAATTCTTAATATATAATACATATAAATATATTAACACCATCATTCGCCCCGCATTCTCTTCTTATATTTTCATTCGACACTCTATCATACACAGAGTATTCACACATTCGTCTAAGAGATCTCATTTAAAAAAAAAAAGAGCCTAATACCAACGATTTTAATCAATATTAGAATTTTTTTCACAGTCTTTATACGTTTCAAAGTTCTTGCTGGTTAAGTGCCTAATTACAGCTAATTTAAAAAACGGTGGATACGTATAACATAAATTAAATAAACACAAAAGTCCGGATCTTCCATGTCAACATGTGCAACATCGAAAAAAACATGTGTTATTACATTATGTGCTAAATTTAAAAAACGGCAGATTCGTGGAACATAAATTAAACAGACAATATGTGCACCATCTAAAAAGAACATTTTGTGTTAAATTATTTTTATTTTGTTATTTTATTTTATATCATTGTATTTTATATTATTTATTTTAGATTTATTTTGTGGGTGTCGGACGATCGAAGTGTGCGCGGGAGATGCCTATTGGTGGTGATGAGGTTCGTAACCCATCACACCGCGTTTCAAAAGAGAAGGATGAAGTGCCGCATCAGTAAAAGTGTGACAGTCCATTCTTTCTGCCTACCCTTTCGGGGAGACGGCGTGATGGTTAGTTAGTTAGTTTTACATTTTTCAATGTGAGCAGAAAATAGCTCATTATTATGAAGAAGTAATCTGGTCGTGTCCAGGCTTGAACCCATGTCCCCTGGATCAGGAGCCAAGCATTCTATCCCCTAGACCACCACCCGATTTTTCTACTGCAATTATTCTACTTTCATCCTTCTTTTGCCAGTTCCATGCTTCGCTTCCATACATAAGGGTCGGTAGAAGAACACCATTGTGCACTGCCATTCTAGTGAATGCGGTGCGAATGATGGTGTTATGAACAAAATATTGAAAGGATCATTAAGATGGTTTGGACCTATGGAAAGAATGAATGAAGAATGAATGGTAAAAAAGTATATGGTAATGATGTAAATGGAACCAAAAATAGAGGAAGACCGAGGAAAACGTTGCACGATCAAATAAATCAAATATTGAATGTCGACCATGTGAGGAAGCGAGAGAAATATGTCAGGAAAGAAAAGTGTGGCTGTCCATTCTTTCTGCCTACCCCTTCGGGGAGACGGCGTGATGGTTAGTTAGTTAATTAGTTATAAATATATTCAATGTTCACTAACTATTTCATTGTTTTTTTAACAACGATGTAAAACTTCATATATTAAATAATTAATATGAATGAAAACGTCTGTTTTATAGGAGTTTTATTTTATTTTATGGACGGAATGACATGTTTCGCCCTTCTAAGGCATTATCAAGGGCTGATACTGTGCGATGTATTGACCGAGTTTCAGAATGGATGGCCGAGAATAAACTTAAAATAAATCCCACAAAAACAGAACTCATGTGGGTGGCCTCTCCTCGGCGACAACATCTTCTAGATTCTGACCCTTTGAAAATAGGAGGGATAGAAATATCTCCTTCAAAGAGTTTAAAGTTTGTAGGTGTTCATTTAGATGGCAATCTGTCTTACAATACGCACATATCAGGGCTTGTTAAGTCTGGTTTCTTCCAACTGAGACAGCTAAAGCACATACGGAGATGTTTACCTGTTGGTGAAGCTAGGACCCTCGTAAATTCTTTTGTAGTGTCACGGTTAGATTATTGCAACGGAATGTACGCTGGATTGCCAAATAATCAATTAAGCAGAATACAAAGCGTATTTAATGCTGCTGCCCGATTGATTATGGGGCAACAAAAATACTGTCATATCACGCCGCTCCTGAAGGACCTTCATTGGCTTAAAATCCGAGAGCGAGTAAAATATAAATTGTGTTTGACAGTGTTTCAGGCTCGACACCAGAGAGCGCCAGCGAATATATCGGACCTCTGCGTGACACCCATGCCAACGGAAAGGCAACGTTCACTCCGATCAGTAGAAACAAGTGCAAACAACATAGCGATTCCAGTCAGAGCCAATAAAGCATGTTTCTATGATCGTGCTTTCAGCGTTGCGGGTCCGTTGGCGTGGAATAGCCTCCATGTTAGTATTAAGTATGAGGATAGTGACGTTAAATTTAAGAAACATCTGAAGACTGCACTGTTCGGTCAGTCATTTCCTAGTGCGCCCTTGGAGTAATTGATTTTACAAAACGGCGCACTTAAAATACAAATCATCATAATAATAATAAATAATAATAATAATATCAAATGTGATATTTGATTTTGACATTTGACAACTCTGTATAACGGACAGCCTTAATACAAGCAAATCCACACTTCGCTCGGCGAACTCCTCGGCAATAGAAAGATTAGTTGAGCCAAAGCGTTGCCCTAGTAGTACAAATTTCGGGGATCGAGCGTTTGCGGTAGCCGGTCCATCAGCTTGGAACAATCTCCCTTCACACCTCAGATGCATAAATGATCCGACAGACTTCAGATCTAAACTGAAAACCCATATTTTTAAACCCGATCGCGAATATCAATCAGCAGTTCACATTTAGATTTAAAACACGTCTTAATGCGCCCTTGAGGTGATTACATCACAAAAACGGCGCTTTAAAATTTAGCATATTATTATTATTATTAAACGTTAAATGTCGGCCAGCCAACCTCACCTAAGAGACCACATCACGAATTAGGAAGTTCTTCAAGGAATCGAAGGAGGAAGGCACCTGCTCAGGACCTTGTCCGAAAGGCGTACAAGGTGGATCGGCCATGTAATACGTCAAGACGGTCTCTTGCATGCCATAATGGAGGGTATGACCGAGGGGACAAACTCTAGGGGACGCCCACGCCGAGAGTACCCGGAGGACCTGTTGGTGGACGTGCGCTGCTCATCATATGTAGATTTCCAAAAAGCCGCACAAGACAGGGAAGAATGGAAGAGAAGAATAGAGGAATCTGCTGCAAACCAATCCCAGGATTGAAACCAGAGAGGAGAATCAACCTCATGGGACTCGTCCTCGTGGAAGACCTTCTAAAAGATGGGAGGACAGCTGGGAATCTGCCTCACAGGAGGAGCAACACTCTGGAGAACAGATCACATAGGTCTACAATAAGGAAAAATAAGACATGAACATGGAGACTATTCCACATGTCAGGAAATAAAAGCGTGACGGTCCATTGATTCTGATTATCCCTTCAGGCAGACTGCGTTTTGGTCAGTGAGTAAGTTGGTTAAAACAATATATATTTTTTTAAATTTACATAAAAAAATTACCTTATATCTTGTAGGGCTTATGGGGAAGAATATTTCAATGCTTCAAGTATAGAAGACCATTGCTTACCTGTAATTAAAAGAAAAAATATAGTTAATAAATTGTTCTATAATTTATTTATTATACATGGGGTGGAACAAAATAACCCTTATGATAATTTATTTGTAATAGGGTTGGTGAGGGTAGCAAAGTGAATAGAGCTTTAAAAATAGTTATTGGCAACAAGAATTTGTCAATGAAAGCGAAAATGACCGTTCGCAATGAAGTTCTGCTCTCAACCCTTATATATGAAAGCGAAGCATGTAACTGTCAGAATAAGGATGAGAGCATAATAAATGCGGTAGAGATGGGGTCCCTAAGACGTATGTGTTTCATATTAGTGAAAGTACAATACATTCAAAAGACAAATACTTTAGAGACTATCTTGTATTCTTAAAGTGGTACCCCCTCTCATGCGTTCCTGGTATTTTACCTGTTCTCAAATAGACACCTCAAAAATTGATGACAAGATGAAAATTGCTGGAAAAAAATATCTACGGCAAAATAAATTATTTTACCTGCCACTTTGTAGAATCAATCTACCTACGGTTATGCCCGTGGGCATGGCAATAATCCTTCTAAACCGCATATCTTCGGATGTGGATATCTTTCACAATAGTAATGCCACCCTCAGAAAGCTTTTATCTCTAATACATCGGTTCTTAAACTTTTTTGGCGACTAAACCCTTTCGAAATATTTTTTTTCGTTAATTATTTAACTTTTTAAGCATTTAATGAAAAAAAAAAAATAGGTAAGATATACTAACTAACTAACCATTTCGCCGTTTCTCCGGAGGGTTAGGCAGAGAAGATAGACCGCCAAACTGTTCTATCCTGACAAAACTCTTGGGCTTCTTCTACATTCACACACAGTGACATTTTATTTTTTTATTATTTTTTTTATGTATACTATAGGTCGTTTGAACCCTATTACCGTATACAATTTATTTTTTAGCAATTATATTGATTCTCGTGACATGTGATAGGTAGCCAATCTATCGCCATTTTATTGTCACGTGAATTCTACACCAGACCAAAGACAGTGTGACAATCACACTGCCATCGCCGGGAATCGAACCCGGAACCTTCGGTATCGAAGTCAGAACATTTATCACTCTGCCACGAAGGTCGTCCAAACAAAGTGCCGAGAAACTACGAGTGACCCAAAGAGCCATGGAAAGAGCCATGTAAGGCATAAGCCTAAGATACAGAGTCAGACGTTCGTGGCCGATTGGTAAGTGCTTTGACAGCCACACCTAAGGTCCCGGGTTAGATTCCTGGTGATAAAGGGGGATTGTCACACAGTCTTTGTTGAGGTGAAGGTGAAGGTGAAGAAATCACGTGCCAATAAAATGGCGATAGATTAGCTACCTATCACATGTTACGAGAATCACTATGATACCTAGCTATAATACCCTTTACACCGATTTGGCTCATGCTGTCATGATTTGAAGACTACAGGGGAAAAACAAGGAATGTCAGTAGAAGGTTAATTTGAATAAATTGAAAATAAAGCTAATCAAAGTCTATATATTTCTTAGCAATTAGCAATCTATTATCTGGCCATAGTCGATGACACACATGATTTTTTAATATGAAAATTTTACTGTGGATAGATACGTACAAATGCGGCTAGATGGCATTATTCCATTTATTTTGAATTTTAACTGACATTCCTTGTTTTTCCCCTGTAGTCTTCATTTAACCCTTAACGTACCGTGTTCAAAACAAAACGCTCGCTCCCATGTGGTCAATTCAGTTTACCGCTAACTTTATCTATAAATATCAAGCATATGACTCGATGAATCAAAATTTAATTTATGTCATCTTGTAGGGAATTTTATTAGGAATAGATCTATATCTATAACATACATGGATTATTTGAAAAACATATCATTATTAATTTTTTTCTGGAACCATGCGATTTCTGATATAGATGACGAGACAGTATGTGAACAACTGACACCAAGTATGAACTTGTCTCGCCCCGCTGCGCCGTGGCGCAATAAATTTACGTATGATAAAGGCACCTAGGCAAAATGTATACTACGTTCAAGACAACGAGTACATATTAATATTTGTCCCTTTTGGTAAAGTGTTAATATTTTCACAGTTCTGATATTATTAAGTTGCGTGCTGCGTTTCCGTCCACAATCGGTATTATTACGTATGAGAAAAGGCCAAACATATAATTTATAATACGTTCAAAACAGCGAGTAAGTATTTGTCACTTTTGATAAAGTTGTAAATATTAGCAAAACAAATTCTACCTTAACACGAATAAAGGTGAGGGCAGTCTTAAAAAATATTTTTTATTGGGATGAAGGAAGTAATTTTTTGCTTTTTTTTATTACGAGATATTGAGAACACTTCAATGGAGGATTACATTTTTTTTAAATAATATTAGGGTCCATAGGTTTTAAGAAAATCAACTTTAAATTGGCAGTGGAAACTCAATTGACCACATGGCAACGCGACGGTTAAATAGCGATTCAACAAAATAATAATAATCTGAACAGACACGTCGGAATAACCTGGATGCAGTCTGCACAAGACAGAGTGACATGGAAGCGTATGGAGAAGGGGTTTGTCCAGGAGTGTACGGGAATAGATTGAGGAAGAAGAATAAGAAATATATTATTGTCTGGATGCGCGATTGTTCCCGTTGATCCCGACCGAAGTGCGAGATGATACCAGGAAGTTTATGAGCGGCAGAAGTAAATGTTTTGTGTGATTAGCTCGGCCCGCTATCGGCAGGAATCTGCGTCGTGTGGCCGTGTAATTTGGACGTCCATCACGGCACAAGGAGAATTAATTGCTCTGCCGGATTTCTCTAGTGTTTTGCCCGCCGGGTATTTGGTGTACCGGCACCAACACAGACTCAACTGTTATACAACTCGGCTGCAGATCGACACTGGAGGAGGGAGCATTTCTTATCGTCTGTATTCCCGTATAAACAAGCGTAAACAAAGCATCGGAGAGATAAAAAGTATTTTATTAATTTATTTTTTGACATAAACGCCGCAAGGGCTTTTATAAAAAATGACATGTTTAGTCTTCTTCTTCTTCTGCTTTATTTAGGACTGTGTCCTGTTATTGCATGTTCCTGGGATGCAGATGTCCAACTGTCTCGCCATCTTTTAGGTGGTCTTCCTGCAGGTCCATTTCCTGTTGGTACTTTATTTGCGGTTATATTTATCACTCTTTCAGAACATGCTCTTTCCACATGATCTCTCCAGTAGCAAAATATTGTTTGTAATTTCTGTTGAACTAATATAATAATAATTAAAAAAAAATATGATACTGAAAAATAGTAACTATTTGTCGGTATTTATTCATTTTTCAATATATTTCAATTATATTCGTGACAGTCATTTGTAACACCCGATGGTGCCAACATCGGTTGGCGAAACAGCTGTCGCGACAAAATATAATCAATTGTGATATTTATAACAAAGTTTTTTTTATTTAAACTGTTAATATAATAATGTTGAAATATCAAAGTGTTTCCGTCAAAACAATGGATTACTCACATAAAATCTTTCGATAATAACACTATACGATTTATTTAAAACTTTACTAAAGTAACTTAAATTTTTTATCTAACTAACCATCACGCCATTTCCCCGGAGGGGTAGGCAGAGAGGATGGATCGACACAATGCTCTGTCCTGGCATACCTCTGGGGCTTCCTCTACATTAATACCTCGTACCATGCACGCACGTCGATTATTCCGACTTCGAATGTGAACGCCTTTTAGTAATTGATTAATTTGGTCATGCCATGTTTTCCTCGGTCATCCTCGGCTTCTTTTCCCACTCACGCTGCTTGTGTACATCTTTTTAACCATTCTACTCTCATCCATTCGTTCCATATGTCCAAACCATCTCAGGGATCCTTTTTTAACCTTAGGCCTTACATTTCTTTCTTATTTCATCGTTCGGTATTCTATCATACAACAAATACATTATAAAATAAACTACAGAAAAATGAGGTATACGGGGTTGTTTCGTTAACAAGTCTTGCTTCACATTTCACCATGAAGGCTCCTCTGTTATTTTTGGATCCCCGAATAACACAATACAAAACACCAATACACTCAAAGCACATACTAATGTGTTATTTATTATATCTGAAGTATGCTTCACCAATACACAGACAGCCTATGCATTATTATTATAAATACTGACATACACACGCGCATATTTTTGGTCCTTCCGACAAAAGTTTAGTATGAGGATAAAACGCCAAATTCGACTGGTAAATTTTGTCCCAGTGAGTTTTCTACTCATGGGAGTACAATGTAACTATTGTATGCTTATAAATAAATAAATAAAATAAAAAATAAACAGATAACTTTACGAATAACTCTCAGAGAACATTCTGCTGATTTCAATATATTCAACAAATTTCGCGTAGAGTTAAAATTATCAATGCTTTATTTTGCAAAATAAATAAAATTAAAACTTAAAGTTGTCATCGCAAACAAAAACATATCCAAAAATGCTAAAATGGCAGTGCACAATGGTGTTCTTGTATCGACTCTTATGTATTGAAGTGAAGCATGGAACTGGCAAAAGAAGGATGAAAGTAGAATAAATGCAGTAGAAATGAGATCGCTTAGACGGATCTGTGGATACTCTGTGTATGATAGAATGGCGAATGAAAATATAAGAAGTGAATGCGGTGCGAATGATGGTGTTATGAACAAAATAATTAAGGATCATTAAGATGGTTTGGACATATGGAAAGAATGAATGAAGAAAGAATAGTAAAAAAAGTATATGTTAACGATGTAAATGGAACTAGTAATAGAGGAAAACGTGGAACGATCAAATAAATCAAATATTGAATGTCGGCTACGTGAGGAGTCAGAGAAATTGAAGGGCGTGCATTTCATTTCATTTAATTTATTTATTTTAAATAGGATTGCAGAATTTTTTCCAATACACTAAAGATACAAGTTAGAGATAATCAATAATAAGTAATACACAATAAAAAAATGAAAGGAGCGGGAAACATAAAATGCATGACAAATTAATAAAATGAATATACCACACAATTTTAATAAAGATAGAACTTCCCTCAGATGAGCCAAACTATCACAAAATACGTCAAACTCCGAGGTGATACGATTAAGCAAAGATATTGCTCTACCTACCGGCATGACCATCGGCAGGTTGGTTCTACATCGTGGGAGATAAAAATGTTGAGGAAGCGAGAGAAATATGTCAGGAAAGAAAAGTATGGCAGTTCATTATTTCTGCCTACCCCTTCGGGGAGACGGCGTGATGGTGAGTTAGTTAGTAAATTAATAAATACAATTTGTTAATAGCACGAGAATGGGAATAAATGATCTCATTTCTTAAATATAGCATTTTTTGCCAGCTCCAAGTTTTACTTGCAATTTTTTTTAGATATTTATTAGTTAGATATGGTAATTTGTTTCACATTATAAACTAACTGACTAATTAAAACATGTTGATTGTGTCCTTATATGGCGAAACTAGTACTAAATAAAAAAAGTCTTGTTATATTATTAAAACATTTTTTTTAACTACGCCAGCAAATCTACCCGCATATAATGTGTTAAGGCTGTTTTTTTTTTTTAAATATATTGTTAAAAGTTTATTGTAAATATTTTTAAACTCTATAATATTAAGTTTCATTTTAGTTTTAGCTTCGACCGGTTTCGGCAGCAAGCTGCCATCTTCTATTATAGTATCTGACATCAAAAATTTCTTGTGCTGAATTATGAAATGCTTTTGCTAGGGGTAGAAATTTAATAATCTTTTATATCCTAAGTAATTCTTGATTCTAAAGACTTTAGGAACAAAGATTATTGGTAGGTAAAGAGCTGCAAAATCGATTGAAACAATCGTTTCCTTGACCGGTTTCGCTACGTGCGACGGTGTAAAATCATGAAGCTAAATAAATTTTGTTGTAACTTTTGGTATTATGTTCGTTTTTCAAATCCACCTTCCGATTTCACCCACCGCTCAAAACGCACTTATCAAATTATCCTTTCCTGATAAGAAGGGTTGATCGACTGCGTTGGGTGCAGCCCTCATACTAAATATATTTATTTTCAACTAGTTCATAAAACGGAGCATTTTCTACAGCGCCCAAGACATGAGTAATTCATAAAAATGGCGCTCTATAAATTATCCAATTTATTATTATTACTATTATATATTATTTGTTAACGGCATAGTTCAGTATTATCGATTTTGCCATGTATTAATCATAATTTGATGTATTAACCCTTACCACTCCTTTGTCGAATGCCAGCCGACATCGCTAAATGTACGCTACAACTCAGTTGTCGGCTGGCGGCCGACTAGATAAGACTTGCGCGCGCGGTGTATTTTCGCGCGCAAAACTTGACACGTGTGGTTGTTTCTTGTGATTATTCGTAAGAAAACATTTGATTTCACGTTTTAATAAGATTTTGACTGTTTTACGTTTTTATTTTACTATAAAATAATCCTTGCAAATTTACATAACCTAAAATGGTGGGAACTTCGCGTGATACGTCATGCAGAGGAGCGATTAGAGTACAAGCCCCACTTCATTGCAAAACTGGACAAAGGTTCTAAAGACTGTACTGTGTGCTGTAACAGAAAGATTCCAGGGGGAAGACGGAAAACAGTGTGGTTTAGTGAGACCTGTTCCAGAAAACCTGGTCTCCATCCTGGAGACTGTTTTAAAAGTACCATACTATGCAAAACTATAAGTAGTCCATAATGTTTTTTATTTGAAGAATAAATCATTACAAATGAATTTTTAACCATTTTTTTTTATAACTACCTAAATACAAATATTTTGACATTATTTAAATTAGAGTTGGCTGACAAACAATATAAAAAAATAATGGAGTGGTAAGGGTTAATCATTATTTATACTATTTTTTTTCACGATATGGTCTGTGGAACACGTTGGTATTGATGTACTCATAACTGTAAAATATTCCTGATTGACATAAAAAGTAAAAAATAATAATAATTGCATTTATTTCGTAATTTAATTATAAGAAGTTATCAATCTTGTGACGTGATGTCTGTCATTTTTATGATTAGCTGACGTCACTTGGCACACGTTAACCAAATTAAATAACTCTAAAAAATATCATGACTGTTCATGAGAGTCGTGATCAGAAAAGCCTTCAACAACTTATCCGAAGTTTATAACAGAGGTTAATAAACATTTCCATACAATACAATACACAGGGTTAAAACTATAATAAATAAACATTTAGGGTAAGGAAAATATGTTCTGATTCAAACCCTTAATAATAATAATAATATGCTAACTTTTAAAGCGCCGTTTTTGTGATGTAATCACCTCAAAGGCGCATTAAGACGTGTTTTAAATCTAAAATCTAAATGTGACCGCTTAAAAAGCGATCGGTTTAAAAGTATAGTAGAACAAAGGATAAATGTTTAAATTGGGTATGAAATATGAAAAAGATGGGTTTTCAATTTAGATCTGAAATCTGTCGGGTCATTTATGCATCTGAGGTGTGAAGGGAGATTGTTCCAAGCTGATGGACCGGCTACCACGAACGCTCGATCCCCGAAATTTGTACTGGGGCAACGCTTCGGCTCAACTAATCTTCCTATTGCTGAGGAGTTCGTTGAGCGAAGTGTGGATTTCCTTGAATTTAGGCTGTCCGTTATACAGAGTTCAGATATATAACTTGGTGCCATTCCATGTTGCGCTTTGAAGACTGTTCAGCAGAGTTTATACTGGATTCTTTCTGGACTTTTAAGCCAGTGAAGTTCTTTGAGATGTTGTGTTATATGGGACTTTTTTGGAATACCTTTAATGAGTCTTGCTGCTGCATTGAACGTAGATTGAAGTTTGTTTATTTGTTGTTTTGGAATGTTTGCATAAATTCCATTACAATAATCGTTATGTATTGAAGCGAAATATGGAACTAGTTATAAAGGGGGTCTAAAAATTGATGCAAGATTTGAATTTGCCGCCTTTTGTGCAGTAAGTTGTCATCGCAAACCATAGCCTATCCAAAAAAGCTAAGATGGCAGTGCACAATGGTGTTCCTGTGCCGACCCTTATGTATGGAAGTGAAGCGTGGAACTGGCAAAAGAAGGATGAAAGTAGAATAAATGCAGAAGAAATGAGATCTCTAAGACGAACGTGTGACAAATCTGTATATGATAGAGTGACAAATGCAAGTATAAGAAGTGAATGTGGTGCGAATGAAAGTGTTATGACCAAAATAAGGAAAGGGTCATTAAGATGGTTTGGACACATGGAAAGAATGAGTGAAGACAGAATGGTAAAGAAGGTATATATACGGCGTGAACGGAGCTAGAAATAGAGGAAGGCCGAGAAAAACGTGGCACCATCAAATCAATCAAATATTGAATGTCGGTCACATGAGGAGTCGGAAAAATCGACGTGCGTGCATGAAAAGATGTATGAATGTGGAGGAAGCGAGAGAAGTATGTCAGGACAGAACAGTGTGGCGTTCCATTATTTCTGCCTACCCCTCCGGAGAGACGGCGTGATGGTAAGTTAGTTAGTTGTGCAGTTGGGAACACTGAAAAAAAAACAATTTCGTAGCTGACAGTTTGGGGTTAGTAAAAATGGAGCGTTACACGATACAACAACGTGTTTTCATTATTGAACAATATCTCAAAAATAATAAAAGTTTGGCGGCCGCAGTTCGAAAATTTCATACAAAATATGGTCAGAATAGTGTTTTGACTTCGTCAATTGTGAAGAGATTAATTGAAAAATTCAGGAAGACTGGATCAGTTGGAGACGCTAAGCGCACTGGTCGTCCAAAAACAAGCCGTTCAAATGTCAATATCCAAGAAGTGTGTGAGAATGTTGGTGAAAAATACAAAAAAAAAATTGGATGGTTCTAGCACCAATATTTGCGACCCCTGACTCAAATGATGCATATTTTTAAATATGTTATCCGAAACACAAATTGCAAATTAGCGAATATTTTTTTTATTTCTAATAGCAAAGTTTTCGCCGTTCAAGGTCAAAGATATGAACTGTTTTTTAAAATTTTCTACATATAAGAATTTTGATGGCGGGACGATTTTCCTGTATCCCCAAGGACGCGATGAAAATTCTTCTTCTTCCACGGATCAATGGGAAAAAGGATGCATTCATCGTAGAATAAGAAGGATTTATTCATCGCTAGAAAGGACCCATATATCCTCTTTCTCTTGTCAGTATGGTTTGGTCGACTTTGTGTTTTTTTCCAAGGGCGCCGGGTGTTATATTGATACAAATGTAGTAAAAAGTATTATGAAATAATTTTTTTTTTTAATAATCGATTTTTATTTATTCACCATGCATTCAACTGAACTTTAAGTAAAAAAAAATAAGTTAACAATCTACACACAATTAACAATAGCAATAAATTAAACAAACTTGAAAATTTAGAAATCCTCAAGTCGGTGAAATTGGGTGAAAACATAATTAATAATCAGATTCCTCCTATTACTCCTTTCTTCTTAAATACTTTGTCTACATTTAATCTCCCAAGCTCCCATTCCCAATCAAATGCAAATTAACCATTAATAAATTTCTATATAAATTATGTATTTTCAAATGTATGTTTTTTCTAAATTACAATTTTATATTATCATCTTGTATTATTATTGTTTAATTTTATTTATAAGTTATGATAATAATGGCGTGAACGGAGCTGGAAATAGAGGAAGGTCGAGGAAAACGTGGCACGATCAAATCAATCAAATATTGAATGTCGGTCACGTGAGGAGTCGGAGAAATCGACGTGCGTGCATGACAAGATGTATGAATGGAAGCGAAAGAAGTATGTCAGGACAGAACAGTGTGGCGTTCCATTTTTTCTGCCTACCTCTCCGGAGACACGGCGTGATGATTAGTTAGTTAGTAAATAATAATAATAATAATAATTAGGCTAATTCGTATAGCGCCGTTTTCGTGAATAGCTCACCTCAAGGGTTCTTACTGATAAATAATTATTAGTACTTATAACAAATAGCCTAGATTAATTTTTAGTTTAAATTGTTGGGTGGTGATCCAGGGGACAGAAAGCTTGCTCCCTGATCCAGGGACAAGTTCAATCCTGGAGTTCAATTCTATTTATTTAAATGTGAATCCCCAATGCGATAAAGAGATGCGAGAAGAAATCTAATTATATGCTTATTCCGTCGGTGTAACGGGGTGATGATTAGCTATTTAAATAGTTCAAGTATAATCAATTACGAGAGAGTAATCGACACTCATGGCGGACGTCGGGTCTAGCAAACATCGCGGACTAAATGGCGGGATATCTGAACGGCAAAAGAGCGGCAAAACTTATCGATATGGTGTGGAAAATTGGAGGCATCTATCCTTGGACTGCCGCGTGTCAAATCTGAGCAGCCATTTTGTCTGGCCGGCGGCTATTCAATTTGGCGGGATCGTTTCGGAGTGCAAGACTATGCTTTCCCCACCACGGAAATCAATAGAAAACATTAAATAAAAAATAGTTTAAGCGATTGGATACTTTTGAGAGAAGGGTGCTGCGCAGAATTCTAGGGCCTGTGAATGACGGTGAAGGCTGGAGAGTGCGGCATAATGACGAGCTGTACAATATTTACAAAGCTCCCATTCTCTCCACACAGGTCAGACTGAATAGACTGAGATGGGCCGGTCACGTGCAGAGGATGCCGTCATCGCGAACCCCAAAAACATTGCTGGAGTGGCACCCAGGTGGTAGAAGACCAATTGGACGACCAAGGCTGCGATGGGAGGATGAAGTTGGGAGAGATGGAGCAAGATTGTTAAGAGTGTCAGATTGGAGGGTTGAAGCGGAGGACAGGAGGAGTTGGAGGCGAAGAATACTGGAGGCTAAGGCTCGATATGGGCTGTAGCGCCATCGAAGAAGAAATAAAATAAGCTGGGCAGCTTTCGGAAGCATGGGTTACATCCTTAAAAACCGGAAAATACCCATCAACCTGAAACGAAAACTGATGCCTGCGTTCTGCCAGTTGGTACTTGTGATCTTGAAACTGTAACATTGTCCAAACAAAGTGCCGAGAAACTACGAGTGACCAAAAGAGACATGTTAGGAATAAGCCTACGTACAGCCAACCACTATACACGTCAGTCATTATTACGACTTCTAACCGACACGAGTCTACGTTATCAAGTCTACGTCACTAGGGATTTCGGACTTTCTCCCGCCGATCTACGAATCCACTCTACAACGTCACGCAGCTTCTGGCGAGTCTTCGCTTCAGCTGACCGACACTACCGCCCAGCGTACATCGTCCTCTGCTGATCACGCTCCATTACGAGTACATAATACTATTCATGTATAATTACTTGCGATCGAGAATAAACGTTGAAACTTCCACCGTCTTTCAACCATCTTCACCCCCCAAAAGCCTAAAAGGCAGAGTCCGAAACGATACGGTGAGAGAAAAAATAAAGTTCACTGACATCATCCATCGGGTGGCGAATCTAAAATAGCAATGGGCAGGTCACGTAGCCAGAAGCTCAGATGAAAAATGGACAAGAAGACTGATGACTTGGAGACCGTAGACGACAAAAAGAAGTGCAGGGCGACCGCAACTACGGTGGAAGGATGATCTGAACAGACACGTCGGAATAACCTGGATGCAGTCTGCACAGGACAGAGTGACATGGAAGCGAATGGAGGAGGCCTTTGTACAGGGGTGGACGGGAATAGGCTGATGAAGAAGAATAAGAAGAAGAAATGAATGAAAGTATCTTAAAGAGAATAGAAGTAAAAAATTTCTACCCTTTATAAACTTGGTTCACCGTACAATCGTAATCAGTAATAAGATTTAACAATAAGTGTAAAAAAAAATCACACGAGATAAAAAGTTAACAAAATTCAAAATAATCCAGAACGTTTGCGGGCATGCGCATCGAATGTATTTCAAATTACTTTTGGAGAGAATAGAAGTATTCTTTCTCACTCTCTTGTATTCACAATACAATCGTTTTCTTTTTTGATGACATCCAGTTTTTGCCTGTTTATAAAATGATGATTTGAACGTATGTAATGAATGAATGACGAAATAATGGTAGAGAAATACAGATGAAAACATGGCATGACAAAATAATCAATTACTTAATGGCGGCCACATCGAAGTCGGATATATCGACGAGCGTGCATATGTCAGGATAGAGCAGTGTGGTATAATTGACCTTTAACAATAATAAAAATCAAATAGATTTGATTTTTATTATTGTGAATCACTTTTAGATATCAATATATTATTTCCACCTGTTGTAAGATTAGATATACACTTTATCAAGGAAAAAGCTTAGTGCCAGTCACAGGAGAATATTATTTATGCCCAGCAACATAGACAAGAAATCGTAGCGTTGTCTATGGCGGGCGCGGGCGGAAACAAGTTTGAATTTCGAATCGCTTTGCATCCGAGGAACGTTGCCATGCGAATGGACGTTCTTAATTTAAATGGGCGTTCGATGTTTGAATTTCGGTGCCGAGAGTGAAGCGTAATTTATTACAGGCATTGTGACGTCACCGGTTCGGTTTTTTTAGCGTCGTTCTATTTTTAAAATGCGAAAAACGACCAAATTAGCGTCCTTATCGGATTCTTCCAAATTTAAATTATTCATTGACACATGACGTAGAATGTCATATTCTTAGTTTGAATTCTGTGATAAGCAATTTTTGTTTGTCTTTCGAGACAAAATGAGTTTCTATCAGTAAAGATTGTCAATAGGCTATGCCAATTAGAAGTTAATAATTCTTAAATAAAATAAAAACATAAATAAAATTATGAAAACTAAATCTAAATCAAATTAAGTTAACTAACCAACTAACTAACCATCACGCCATCTCCCCGAAAGGGTAGGCAGAAAGAATGGACTGTCACATTTTAACCGATGTGGCACACCATCCTTCTCTTTTCGCTCCGCGGGAGACGCGGTGTGATGGGTTGCGAACCTCATCGCCACCAATAGGCATCTCCCACACACACTTCGATCGTAAAACACAAAATAAATCTAAAACAAATCATATAAAATACAATGATATAAAATAACAAAATAAAAATATATTGACACATAATGTTAATTTTAGATGGTGCACTTGTTGACATGGACGATCCGGACTTTTGTGATTATTAGATTTATGTTACTCGCATCCACCGTTTTTTTTTTTAATTAGCTGCAATTAGGTACTTAAAGCAATCAGACACCAGAAAGAACTCAAAAATAATATTGAAGAAATTATTCAAATTGTCATTGGAACAATGAAATCGAAGTTCTTTCATTGAAACAATGAAATTGAGTGTCGAATGAAAATATAAGAAGTGAATGCGGTGCGAATGATGGCGTCATGAACAAAATAATGAAAGGATCATTAAGATGGTTTGGACATATGGAAAGAATGAATGAAGAAAGATTGGTAAAAAAATTATATGTTAATGATGTAAATGGAACCAGAAATAGAGGAAGACCGAGGAAAACGTGGCACGATCAAATAAATCAAATATTGAATGTCGGCCATGTGAGGAGTCAGAGAAATCGACGCGCGTGCATGACACGCTGTATGAATGTTGAGGAAGCGAGAGAAATATGTCAGGAAAGAAAAGTGTGGCAGTCCATTCTTTCTGCCTACCCCTTCGGGGAGACGGCGTGATGGTTAGTTAGTTAGTTAGTTAATTAAGTCAAAAGCCAAATAATCTATTGAGGCATTAGATAAAGAATGATAATGACGACCCATTCCTCTATTTCAAGGCCATTTTAGAACATCAACTCTATTGTTGAATTCGCTCCATCCTAATTTATTTATTTTTAAATCAGTGTATCTTTTTGTCATTAAAAAATTTATTATTAAAATATCAATTAATATATAAATTTATAAAGTGTGGATTTGAATGTGGTGCATGATATTAGGGAAGAAATTACGAAAAAAATCGACGCGTATGCATGTCACGATTATTATTTTTTGATGACTTATATTTAAGGTGTGCCGTTTTGTAAAATCAATTACACCAAGGGCGCACTAGGAAATGACTGGACCGAACAGTGCAGTCTTTAGAAGTTTCCTAAATTTAACGTCACTATCCTCATACTTAATACTAACATGGAGGCTATTCCACGCCAACGGACCCGCAACGCTGAAAGCACGATCGTAGAAACTTGCTTTATTGTTTCTGGCTGGAATTGGATCGGACTGAACGTTGATCCGAAATATACGTTGGCGCTCTCTGGTGTCGAGCCTTAAACACTGTCAAACACAATTTGTATTTTACTCGCTCTTGGAGTTTAAGCCAGTGAAGTTTCTTCAGAGTGGCGTGATATGACAGTATTTTTGTTGCCCCATGGCCCAATGGATGGCGCTAGTGTAGATTGAACTAAAAAATGTGAAGTGTTCCTCAACATTGTAGCATATAAACATCTTCTAAAAAATTGTCAGACGTGGTGGTCGTAAGAAAGGCGGAATGGAGAATATTGTTAACAGAAAAGCGATCGCTTAACCCAACCAATGACAGGTCATAAGTCCTGTAAGCGCCTCGACCACCATATTCTGTTCCCAGAAACCAATTAACATCTTCGTCTCCATTGAGATACAATTAATCCTAATAAAATAAATAAAATAATTTACCCGCAATGGGTAAAATCCAGTTTTTGTCTACAAGTATTTGTATACATTAAAAATGTTATATATATAATAATAAATTGGATGATTTATAGAACATTTTTATGAATTGATCATCTCAAGGGCGCTGTAGCTCCATTTTATGAACTAGTTGAAGATAAACATTTTAGTTAAAATGAACATTTTGGTTCAGAATAAACATTTTGTTAAAAATAAACATTTTGTTAAAAATAAACATTTTCTTAAAAATATATAAATTGTTTAAAATGAACATTTTGTTAAAAACCGTTACAATAATCTAAACTAGACACTGCAAAAGAATTTACGAGGGTTCTAGCTTCACCAATAGGTAAATATTTCCTTATATGTTTTAGCTGTCTCAGTTGCAAGAAACCAGACTTAACCAGCCTTGATATGTGCATATCTAGTACCTCTATGTAGTATAGCAAAAGTAACTATTTGGACAGACAATAGCTATGACAGGAATCATAACATAATGAATATCTGACATGACTAATAACTCTTGTGGCATACAAAAATCACTTAAGATTTTATGACTCTCAGATGCAGACGTAAGAATTCTATATTGTAACATCCATTAATAAATTATTTAAAATTAAAAATAAAAATAAGGATAGTCCGCCATAGTTAACTAACTAACTAACTAACCATCACGCCGTCTCCCCGTAGGGGTAGGCAGAAAGGATGGAACGCCACACTGTTCTGTCCTGACACACTTCTCTCGCTTCCTCTACATTCATACATCTTGTCATGCACGCCCGTCGATTTCTCCGACTCTTCACGTGACCGACATTCAATATTTGATTGATTTGATCGTGCCACATTTTCCTCGGCCTTCCTCTATTTCTAGCTCCGTTCACGCCGTTTACAAATACCATTCTTTATTATTCTGTCTTCACTCATTCTTTCCATGTTTCCAAACCATCTTAATGACCCTTTCCTTATTTTGATCATAATACTTTCATTCGCACCACATTCACTTCTTATACTTGCATTTGTCACTCTATCATATACAGATTTGCCACACATTCGTCTTAGAGATCGCATTTCTACTCCATTTATTCTACTTTCATCCTTCTTTTGCCAGTTCCATGCTTCACTTCCATCCATAAGGGTCGGCACAAGGACACCATTATGCACTGCCATGTTAGTTTTAATATTTATAAATTCTTCTAACATTGACGCGTTTCGGCGATTACAAAAGCAAGTCTAACAATATGTTTTAAGTGCGTAATTATTCACGATTTTATGTGTAGCTGTACAGAGGATAGACCGCTTAACGTATGTTATCCTCGGATTAAACAGTAGCCAAAAGATTTCATCTTAAAATAACAATTAATACCCATAATACTAACACTACAAAATAAATATACACAAAAAAAAAAGAACGTGTCGGTGTGGCTTTCAAATAAGGAATTAACTTGAAATATAACATAATTAGCTACCACTAGATTAAGTAGCTACTTACCTATGACGTAATAAATTATATTCAAAATGAAAGAACGCTTTTTTCGGATTGAAATATTTGTCGGAGGCCATAAAACCCTTGGAGGAAAAAACGGTAGAAAAAAGGACGAATTAGTATATAATCAGACAAGCATAATGGAAAAATTTGAATGATCATAAAATGACCGTGTTTTTTTTTTTAAATTTTAGAACTTTCGAATTTTTTCGAGCTTTTTTTTTAGATTTCAAATACTTTTGGTCCGTGATTAGAATTCTATTGGTTATTATATGATTTCACATTTTTTTTGTTTACTTCGAGATTAACTCTTTTTTTTATTTCAAATATAAATATTAGAAAACATAAGACAGTCGTTAAAGTTCCAAGGTTCAAATTTAGTACAAAAAAAATTACATCTGTAAATCTGACAAGTTTTTTGTTTGTTTACTAAAAGTACCTACCCATTAATATTACATAATATGAAAGAGTTGGACGAAATTTCAGCATTAAGGGGAAATACTACCACACTTTCCTATCCAGACATACTTCTTTAATCGTAATTCCAACATTAAGAAGCTCTTTTTTTCTTCTTGTATTACTTGTTTATTTTTATTTATACACAACAGGTCGTTTGAAACCAAAATAACTGTATACAGTTTTTTCAAGATATTATATTGATTCTCAAAACATGTGATAGGTAGCTAATCTATCGCCATTTTATTGTCACGTGAATTCTACACCAGACCATAGTCAGTGTGACAATCAAATCAGATGAAAATCAAATCAAATCAGTTTATTTTCTCAAAAGACATTTCAAACATTTTTTATAGTTTAAGGCATCTATTGAGAACAGGTAAAACATAAGGAATATATAATACCAGGAACGCATGAGAGATGGTTCGACATTAGGAATACAAAATACTCTCCAAAGTCAAGAGTATTTGTCTTCTGAATGTACTTTCACGAATATGAAAGACATCGATCTCCGAAGCGATCATGTTCAGCAGTTTGATTGCTCTCCCCACCGGCATCACCAGAGGCAGGTTGGTTCTGCATGCTGGGAGATAAAACAGTCTGTGCTGACGCTGTCGAAGATAGCCATCCGGAACATAAAGATGGATAGCCTCCAAGATGATGGAGTTCTCAAAGAATCCCCTGATAAGTCTGAAGAAATGGGTTAGTGTGCACCCATCCCTTCTTATCTGTAAACTATTGGTCCCCAGCATGCCCAAGAGGAATGCAGTGGGATAAAGCCACGGATAGCTACCAAACTCCCTCATGTAGAGATATCTCAGAAATCTTTTCTGAACCCTCTCTAACATGAGCGAGTATCTCGCCTCGTGGGGACTCCATATCACCGAGCCACACTCGAGCCGGCTCCGGACAAATGAGTTATACAAAATTCGCAAAACATAGGGATTCTTGAATAAAAAAGTTGAAAGACAATGATACTGCCATCGCCGGGAATCGAACCCGGGACCTTCGTTATGGTAGTCAGAGCTCTTACCACCCCGCCACGAAGGTTGTCGATTTTCTTCTAAAATCGTACTGGAATTCAACGGACAATATAAAATTTTTTAATTTGGGTTTCATCGATCACAAATCTAAAGAATAATTAAAAAAATCTATTAACATTAAAATTATATTCATTTCATTTAATTTATTTTAATAAAAATCACAAACATTACAGACATATAATTCCAGATCGTTTGCAATTACATTATAAGATTTTAAAAGAGAAGCTTAAAAAAAGGTTTAAAAGAGAAGCATAAAAAAATCGTAGGTTTTGTCTTAGAAGTGGTTTAAAGTATACCTGTTTAGAAGGAAGCTATAGTGAATTTGTAAACACCCTGTGATGATAAGAGAACCAAAGAGGTTATAGTCATGTTTTTCATTCAATGACCGGCATTTATTTATTTGTAACTTACATTTGATAATGTCCTAGAAGGGTGAAATATGGCATTCCATATAAAATTTATAATAATAAAACTCCTAGAAGAGAGACGTTTTCGTTAATATTCATAATTTAATAAGGAGTTTTACATCATTGTTCAAGAAACAATAAATTTCTTTGTGCAATGTTATCTTCGGCATTCTTCAATTTTTATATCCAAAAATACTGCTATTTTAACACTTACGTAAAAATTAATACGTTTTAATGACCAAAATATATCTTAATTACCCGTTTTCATATTTTAGGGTGTCGTTTTTTTATGTATACATCAGGTCGTTTGAACCCAATTACTGTATACAATTTATTTTTAGCTATTATATTGATTCTCGTGATATGTGAAGGTAGCCAATCTATCGTCATTTTATTGTCACGTGAATTCTACACCAGACCAAAGACAGTGTGACTATCACACTGCCATAGCCGGGAATCGAACCCGGGACCTTCGGTATGGAAGTCAGAGCTCTTACCACTCTGCCACGAATGTCGTCATTAACGTCTTAACATTCATTCCCTTCAAATACATCCATTCTTTCCTCAGTTAGAGTTGAGAGTTAACTTATAATAAGAATCCTTTTGAAGTGCATCTAAGCAAATAAGTAAAAACTAATTTCCTAAGATTTTTGTGAGTCCTTTCTTGATCTTCTCCGTAATGCTCCACTGAGCCCGTACTTAGTAACTAATAAGGATAGAACGCAAGCATTACTATTTCGATTATTGGCCGACAAACGCGTGCCGACAGCAAGATAAAATCCTTGAATTAATCATCATTGTTGACAAGAATTTTAACTGAGATATCCTTGATCTGGGCCGTATTAAGGAAGGGCACGGCCCCCCAAACGAGAAGTTGCTCAAAATAATTTACAAAACTGATTGCAATATAATATAGGCCAAGGAAGGTGCTTCCAGATGTGGTTTTACTATAACTATAACACCCAGCATCCCTAGAAACGACATAAAATCGGCAAAACCTTCCACCACAGTTTGTGAAATGGGAGATAAAATACCAATTAAGATGGTTTAGACCAGTGATTCCCAAAGTGGTCCACGTCAGTCGTGAAAAAAATTGGGGGTCCATGAGATGGTTTAACTAAATTCTAGCCGAAAATAGAAACGAATATGGAAATCATTGGCGACCTTTTTTTTAAGCTCGACAACGACTTTCGGCTAGTACAATTTTCGGCAGTGACCAATTTTTTTAGCAACCGATTCGAAAAATCAATTAAAAAGCAGGGGGGTCAAATCGAGATAGAAAAAAATCTGTAAGAGATCTACGGGGCAAAAACGTTTAGGAACCTCTGGTTTAGACACATGAAAATAATGAATTAATGAATTTGCCTGAAATTATATTCTACGTATTCTAATGTACTTTAAAATTAAATATTTTTTTTTTGGCAATATCATTTAAGACAGATTGTTTTATTGCATTTCAAAGTTCGAGCGCTCGTAATGAAAAATCCTTGATTTTTGACCGAAATGAGTTATGATTGTCATTTTATGTGATAATCATCGACAAAGAATACAAAATGTAGTATATTATATCTAGCACCCAGTATTAGATCCTCTTCAGAATCCTCGGATCCATTAAGGATGGTCAGACGTGGAGAAGGAGATACAACACAGAGCTCTACGGTCTATACCAGGATGTCAGCGTGGTCAAGTTTATAAAGATTAACAGACTGCGCTGGCTAGGGCACTTGCACCGCATGGGGGATCTCAAGCTCCCCATAAATACGAACGAAAACATCTGTTTTATAGAAGTTTTATGAAGTCTATGGCATTTTAAAATGATTTGATAATCAAAACGTTTGATAATGTCTTAGACAGGCAAAACATGTCATTTATCCTTATGTATGGAAGCGAAGCATTGAACTGGCAAAAGAAGGATGAAAGTAGAGTAAATGCAGTAGAAATGAGATCTCTTAGACGAATGTGTGGATACTCTGTGTATGATAGTGTCGAATGAAAATATAATAAGTGAATGCGGTGCGAATGATGGTGCTATGAACAAAATAATGAAAGGATCATTAAGATGGTTTGGACGTATGGAAAGAATGAATGAAGAAAGAATGGTAAAAAATGTATATGTTAACGATGTAAATGGAACCAGAAATAGAGGAAGACCGAAGAAAACGTGGCACGATCAAATAAATCAAATATTAAATGTCGGCCATGTGAGGAGTCAGAGAAATCGACGCGCGTGCATGACACGATGTATGAATGTTGAGGAAGCGAGAGAAATATGTCAGAAAAGAAAAGTGTGGCAGCCCATTCTATCTGCCTACCCCTTCGGGGAGACGGCGTGATGGTAAGTTAGTAAGTTTTTATAAAATGGTGATATATTAGCTACCTATCACATGTTACTATGATAGCTATAATACCCTTTACATCGAATTGGCTCATGCTGTCATGATGTAAAGAGCGATTCAACAAGATAATACTAAAAAAATGCTATTATACCACACGAGTATATCGGTTTGGCTTAAAATGCATTTAAGATTTTATGTCTCGCAGGTACAGAGAATTGGTTATTTCCAATCCGTACCTGTAGCGCGTGGTACCTGAAGTACCATTAAAACAGACGTACCAATCGTAATATATCTAAAGTCTAGTTAAATCCCTGTTTACTGTCATGTTAACTGGCCTGCATGGTAAACCAAACAAAAAATACACACAATAACACTTATTAGTAATTATCATTTTATATCCTTCTAATAGGCTATATCATTGGTCCATAAACTTCTCCGTACAAAGGGGAAGCTGGGCAAAGCGACACAAGTCAGAAAAAGTGTTATAAAATGTATAAAATAAGATACTCGTTAAGTACGTCTATCGAGGTATTTCTCGAAAGAAGTTCTAGAAAAAATATTTAAAATGTAAACACTATTGAATCTATATAGAAATTAATATAGAAAAATAGTGTAATTATATTACATTCCATTACCAAGTTACATTCCCAAGAAGTGACCATTTAAACTGACTTTGTCTTGCACGCACTCAAAATATGCGTGCAAGACAAAGTCATGATTGTGGAGGAAGCTAGAGAGGTGTGCCAGGAAAGAGTAGTGTGGCGGTCTCTCTGCCTGAAGAAGAAGCCGAGGACGACCGAGGAAAACATGGCATGACCAAATTAACCAATTACTAAAAGGCGGCCACATTCGAAGTCGGAATAATCGACGTGCGTTCATGGTGCGATGTATGAATGTGGAGGAAGCCAGAGAGGTGTGCCAGGACAGGCCAGTATGGCGATCCATCCTCTCTGCCTACCCCTCCGGCGAAATGGCGTGATGATTAGTTAGTTAGTTAGTTAGTGTAATTATATAAGCATAAAACTGATCACGGCAATTACATCGCTGTACACGGAAAGCACTGCTAGTGTCAGAGTAAATGGGGATCTTACAGCCTGGTTTGATATCAATAAAGGTGTCAAACAGGGGTGTGTAATGTCTCCATGGTTGTTTAATCTATATTTGGACAAGTGTATAAAAGAGCTTAAAGGGTTGGAAGCAGGTGCAAAAACGAACGGTGTGTCAGTAAGCTGTTTGTTGTATGCGGACGAAGCTGTGCTACTTGCAGACAACGAGCATGAACTGCAAGCCCTGGTGTCTAGTATGTATGAGGTATGTAAGCGATACGATTTGATGATGAATGTGAATAAGTCCAAGGCAATGATTTTCGAAAAAGAAGGAAGCATAACAGTCTGCAACATTAGTGTAAACGGTGAAAATCTGGAACAAGTGGATGAATTTGATTATTTAGGAAGTATGTTTACAAAGAATGGGCGAGTTGAGAGGGATATTGAAAGAAGGGTTGGGGCAGGCAACAAAGTGAATGGTGCACTTAAAGTTGCCATCGCAAACAAAAACCTATCCAAAAAAGCTAGAATGGCAGTGCACAATGGTGTCCTTCTACCGACCCTTATGTATGGAAGCGAAGCATGGAACTGGCAAAATAAGGGTGAAAGCAGAATAAATGCAGTAGAAATGAAATCTCTTAGACGAATGTGTGGATACTCTGAGTATGATAGAGTGTCGAATAAAAATATAAGAATTGAAAGCGGTGCGAATGATAATGTCATGAACAAAATAATGAAAGGATCATTAAGATGGTTTGGACATATGGAAAGAATGAATGAAGAAAGAATGGTAAAAAAATTATACGTTAACGATGTAAATGAAACCAGAAATAGAGGAAGACCGAGGAAAACGTGGCACGATCAAATAAATCAAATATTGAATGTCGGCTATGTGAGGAGTCAGAGAAATCGACGCGCGTGCATGACACGATGTATGAATGTTGAGGAAGCAAGAGAAAAATGTCATGTTAAAATAGTGTATTTAAATACAAACTTTCCTTTTAAAATATTGTGTCCAATCACACACGCTTCCTCTTCGGCAGCGTTTAATCTAAACAAAAATTGTCAATGGCCAATAAATTAGGCGTATTTACATTTTTATAGTACTGACACAAGACGAGACACGATTCATTCTTGGTGCCAACACTGGCTACACGGGTTATTAATTTATAGACGATTATTCTAATGTGACTTTTTACCTAAACAAGACATCGGAACCCGAATAAAAATGCTATAAATTTTTTAATACCTGTACATTAAATTTATTGAATTTTTTTATCAATCGACACTTTTTTTTTCTATGCAAAACTTTTATAGATACATGTAAGTACCTACCCATCTAAGGAAGCGATTCCTGTTTAGCCAATACGATTATAAAATAAATCGACACAGAATTGCTAGCGAAGCTTGGAGCTGTCAAAAGAAAGATGAAAGTAGGATAAATGCCGTAGAAATGAGATATGATAGAATATCACGCCGCCTCCCCGAAGGGATAGGCAGAATGAATGGACTGCCGCACTTTTCTTTCCTGGCATATTTCTCTCGCTTCCTCAACATTCATATATCGTGTCATGCACGCGAGTCGATTTCTCTGACTCCTCACATGGCCGACATTCAAGATTTGATTTATTTGATCGTGCCACGTTTTCATCGGTCTTCCTCTATTTCTGGTTCCATTAGCATCGTTAACATATACTTTTTTTACCATTCTTTCTTCATTCATTCTTTCCATATGTCCAAACCGTCTTAATGATCCTTTCATTATTTATAGATAGTGTAAGTACATATCCATCTAAGTTAGCGATTCCTGTTAAGATATATTTGGAAGTTGTATATAGCATTCTAGCATATATTGGCAGACGTGGTGGTTGTAAGAAGGGCGGAATGGGGAATGTTTTTAAACATAAAGCGATCGCTCAACCCAACCAATAATAGGTCATAAGTCCTGTAAGCACCTCGGCCACAATATTCTGTTCCCAGAAAACAATTTACACCTTCGTCTCTATTGAGATACAATTAATCCTTATAAATAAAAAAAAGCTAACTGTTCCGTAGAAAAATCTTGATTTACGAATGGTTCCATTACATAAAAAGTTTAAGAATCAAATCAAATCAAATCAAATCAGTTTATTAACTCAAAAGACATTACAAACAGACTTGATTTACGAATGGTTCCATTACATAAAAAGTTTAAGAATCAAATCAAATCAAATCAAATCAATTTATTAACTCAAAAGACATTACAAACAGAAAAATGTTTAAGGCATCTATTGAGTACAGGTAAAATATTATAAAAATACAACAAGGTACCAGGAACGCATTAGAGATTAGGAAGACAAGATACTTTCTAAAGTCAAGAGTATTTGTCCCCTGAACGTACCTTCACTAATATAAAAGACGTCGATCTCCGAGGACACCGCGTTCAGCAGACTAATTGCTCTTCCCACCGGTGTCACCAGAGGCAGATTGGTTCTGGTGGCCGGTTGGTACAACAATCTGTGCTGTCGCTGTCGGAGAAATCTACCAGGGACAAAAAGACCAACACCCTCTAGCACGGCCGAGTTCTCGAAATATCCCCTGATTAATTTTAAGAAATGGGTTATCAGATGCCCATCTCTTCGAAGCTGTCCGAAGAAATCCTGCTCTACAGTATAGGGTTGAAATAACATAACAATGTCCTCTCAAATTCGTCAAGTTTATGGCTATTGACACATTTTAACATCATGATCCATTGAATACATAATTATTATACTTATTAATTTATAACACAATATAAAAGTTTTGAATTATGGCCATCATCGTACGAAGTAACTTAATTGAAATCCAACCGTATAGTGTCCAACATGAAACGATTTGTATTGTACAATGTGTGAACTAATTATCACGTATCGACAGCGGACAATACGCATATTAAATTTATGAACACGCTGCATTGAACAAGAACTCAATAGAAAAAATGTTTTAAGAATTTGATGCGTTATAAATAGCAGTGTGATAAAAGGATGAAGTGAAATGTAAGGGACGATATTTTTTATATTATAGCTATAATTATTTATTAATTGAATAGAAAAAAAAACGTTTAAATTGATAGATTTTATCTAAAATGATGCTTGCGGCACGGTATCGCATCCTAACACTTAATAAAACTATTCTTATTGTTTTTAGCTAAATAACTAACTAACCAAATGAAATTCTTGGTTCTGATTTTGAAAATTTGGTTTGGTTCATATGGTGCTCCCGTCAATTTGGAGATATTTCGTGTTTAAGTGAATTGTTTTGGTCAATTTGATTATTGCCGCTCTTTATGATTGTAATTTGTGACAAAAAATACGTTTTTACTGTTTTGGTGTTAAAACTATATAAGTTTTTTCGTTTATAAAAAGAATTTTGAAAGGTGTAAAAATAAATTTTTCATTTGTTCCAATGACAATTTGAATAAATTCTTCAATAATATTTTTAAGTTCTTGCTGGTGTTGGATTGTTTTAAGTGCCTAATTACAGTAAATTAAACAAACAGTGGATAACGTGGAATAAAAATTAAATAAACACAAATGTCCGGATCGTCCAGCTGACGACAAGTGCACCATCTAAAATAACATTATGTGTTAAATTATTTTTCTTTATTATTTTATTTTGTATCATTGTATTTCAGATAATTTGTTTTAGATTTATTATGTAGACGTTGAACGATCGAAGTGTGCGCGGGAGATGCCTTTTGGTGGCGATGAGGTTCGCAACCCATCACACTGCGTCTTTCGCGATGGCGAAAAGAGAAGGATGGAGTACCGCATCGATTAAAGTGTGGCAGTCCATTCTTTCTGCCTACCCTTTTGAGGAGACGGCGTGATGGTTAGTTAGTTAGTTAGTTACTAACTAACCAATAATCATGCATCTGAAGGGATAGGCAGAACGAATTAATCTCCACACTGTTCTTTCCAGACATACTTCTCTCGCTTCCTCAACATTCATACATCGTGTCATGTATAAAATTTTTTACCTTAAATAAGTAAATAAACAAATTTTATGTAAGATATTGGCGAGTTTGTATAGCCTTATTGATACGAAAAAATCTAAAATATAGCTGGCGGTACGGTATTGCCTCTTTGGCCACTTCCATACATTATTCTATTTTTTTGTTTATAACGCTAATTATGAAGATTGACTACACATTTCCACTTCATCGATTAAGTAATTATTCGTATTTAATTTGCCAGTTTCTCTACATATCCAAAGAATCGAAGGAGGAAGGCACCTGCTCAGGACCTTGTCCGAAAGGCGTGCAAGATGGATCGGCCATGTAATACGACAAGAAGGCCTCTTGCATGCCATAATGGAGGGTATGACCGAGGGGACAAATTCTAGGCGACGCCCACGCCGAGAGTACCTGGAGGACCTGTCGGTGGACGTGCGCTGCTCATCATATTCAGATTTCAAAAGAGCCGAACAAGACAGGGAAGAATGGGGGAAATTTCTGCAAACCAATCCCAGGATTGAAACCAGAGAGAGAAAGAGTACACACATACTCGTAGCTATTGATTAAATCAAATGATATGTGAGTTTTTATTTTATTCTCGGAAAATCCATATTCAGATAACGGTTTTTCCAGTGAATAATTCTAAATTTAAAATAACATGTGATAAATCTTTCGTTAGCAATAACTATTTTCGGTAGAAATTTACATTGCTTATTACGACAGCGCAAATAGTACTAACTGTTATGTCAATTTATGTTATATTTTTGTGAATGTATACTTATACTTGTATACGAAATTCTGGATTTTCACCAAAGGGTGGTTAATTCAAATTTAATTGTATCTCATTAGAGACGAAGACGCAAACTGAATATGGATGATCAAGGTGTTTACAGGACTTATGACCTGTCATTGTAATTATTCTGGTCAACTCTTTGGCAATTAGAATGGAATAATATTCCTGGCGACTTCTAACAATACGTTTATAGGCTACAGCCTTCGCATTGTGTTAATAAGGTTTGCTAAATGCTGAAAATCATTCTCCATAGATGGCGTTAGTGGGTCGGTTGTATAAGTTAATCTTGAATAGATTCACAAGTGCAACCAAATCTACATAGATGGACAATTAAAACTGACACGTGAAGATAGGTATGGATTTTGAAGTATATATACATCTTCCAAAAATTTGTCATGCATGATCATAATAACAAATGTGGAATGGGGAATGTTGTAATTACATAAAGCGTGCGCTTAACCCAACCAATGACAGGTCATAAGTCCTGTAAACACCTTGATCATTCGTATTCAGTTTGCGTCTTCGTCTCTATTGAGATACAATTAAATTTCAATTTATGTTATTTCCTGGGTACACAAAAGTAAAAATAAGAATAAGAAGAAGAAATAACTGAAATATGAATGCAAGCTATGACCGGAGACTGTAAAATGTGCATTAGATTGTAATGAGGTAATGCTTGGAGCTGGCAAAATAGACACTTTACTATACACACGAATACTGAACGACGAAATGAGATTGAAATATAAGGCAGACAATTCGATTATAATTTAAATTAAAAAATGATCCCTGAGATGGTTTGGACATATGGAACGAATGGATGAGAGAAGAATGGATAAAATATTGTATACAAGTAGTGTATACAAAAGCGAAACCTCTGGGCTATGCAGCTTCGAGTCACATATGAAATCTCCAAATCCTGCAAAATAAGACTATCCGTTTATCGCTTGCTGCGCCTTCATGGACCAGGATCACACAACTGCACCTAGAATCGGAAATCCCGATGATAGATGAATTCATTCTGAAACTTGCCGAACGTTTTTACAAAGGACTCCCTTCACATCCTAACCCCACAATAAAAGACCTCTCAAATTACGACCCAAACACCTCCAGCCGCCACAAGCGACCAAAATCGATCCTTCTTCAGAGTAACACTCCAAGCCACACAAATCATGCCCCCGCATAAACTAACAACCCACCAAATCACCTTCCAACAATGTTCCCATCAGACGTAAGAGGAATAGCCACATGAGCTGAACCTCTGTAAGCCAGAAGATCCAAGTAAAGAGAAACCGTGGAAGACCAAGGAAAGGATCGCATGATTAAATTATTAAAATGCTTAAAAGCGACCACATTAGAAGTCAGAAAATCGACGTTACGATGTATGAATGTAGAGGAATCTCAAGAGGTATTTTATGACGGAGCAAACTAGCGGTCCATACCTTCTGCCTACACCTCCGGAGAAATGGCGTGATGGTTAATATTATGGAAGAGGGGACGTCGGAATGCTTTCTTTTCTTGTGAAGAGGGCGGTGGTCTATAAAAGGTTGGGAACCTTTGGGCTAAACTTTATACTAGTATGATGGCAAGTAAAATAAGACTTGGAGTTCTTTTGGCTTACAGATGTTCAGCTCTTGAGGCTATTCTATTACGTCTGATGGTATCGGAAAGTTGATTTGGAGGGTTGTTGGTTTATGCGGGGGCTTGATTTGTGTGGCCCGAAGTGTTCCTCTGAAGGAGGATCGATTTTAGGCGCTTGTGCTGGCTGTAGGTGTTTGGGTCATAATTTGAGGTTTTTTATTTGGAGGGTTAAGATCTGTCCCTCCCTCACCATATCTGTCTGAAAAAAAATTATGATAGGGCATAAAATCATGTACCATATTTTGCTCTGTTTTGTTAGATTGGGACATAGAAGTGGATTGAAATTAAACTGGATTAAATTTAGCCTAGATATCCTTATGCTTTTTTTCTGGAATGGTGCATTCTCCAGATTATGTAAGTCCCGCATGGATGGGGGGCGGGCCTAAGGATTGTTTGAACGAAGCTGACGAAGGGGCGCCGCTGCGTCCTATAACAGCTTCGGGTAAGCGGCGGGTAACCTTCTATGTAGGGTTAGGTTAGATGCGAAAGGAGTCCTTTGTAAAAACGTTCGTTAAGTTTCTGAATGAATTCATTATCGATTATTTTAAGAGAAATCTTTTCAATACATAAGGTAAGCTTACTATTGATTTAAGGTAGTCTGGTAACTTAAGCCGATTTTCATGTCGTTTTTTGAGGGCGTTTTTTTGTAGGAAAATAAAAATGAATCGTTTTGGAAATTTAGGATGTTTTTATTTACATATTAAAGATACAAAAAAAATGTTTTTTGAAAAAATTTAATAGTTTATTATTATTATTATTATTGATCGAAGTTGGCACCTCGATAAAAAAGCGAGTGGGTGGCCCGGGTGATTTTGGCTCTTGATGTTATCTGAAATCAAAAATTCTTGAAAATTCTTAATCTTAAGACATGTCATTCTCGTCGGAACTACCGAGACATATTTTCAACCCTAACTTTTTATTTAACAACCCCTTCTTTGCTGACTTTTGTTTTCAAAGTCCGCCATTTTGTTATTTATCCATGAAATTTAACTTCTGTAGTTCCGACCAGAATGACATGTCTTTAGATTAAGAATTTTCAAAAATTTTTGATTTCAGATAACATCAAGAGCCAAAATCACCCGGGCCACCCACGCGCTTTTTTTTCGAGGTGCCAACTTTGATTAATAATAATAATAATAATAAACTATTAAATTTTTTCATAATTTTTTTTTTTGTATATTTAATATGTAAATAAAAACACCCAAAATTTTCAAAACGATTCATTTTTATTTTCCTACAAAAAAACGCCCTAAAAAAATACATGAAAATCGGCTTAAGTTACCAGACTACTACCTTAAATAAGGAAACTTCTATTGAAAAAAAACACTTGTTTTTCTATTAAATGATACACGATTGAATATTCGTGCATCACAGATAATAATTATTGATTATATGCAAATTACATGACGCGTTATTTGCAAAAAAAAATAGCCATCTTTAAACATGAGTGTATTTCCCTATAATTTAATTTTTTGCACCCATTAACGACTTATATCTATAAATTTTCCCTAAAAAAAGAAATTTCCATAATATTACATTTTTAAATCTAATATTTATACAATTTTTTTTTCCAACATTTATGTTACTTGTTATTTCCGGAATTATCATAATCTTTTAAATTTGTGGTTATTTTTTTTATTTAACATAAATTTTATGTGAATGATGGAGGTAATATGACCAATAAATCAAATGAATGTAAGATAAACAATGTTTTGGATCCCTGAGTCATTTTTTCCAAGTATTGAAATTAAAGTTTAAAAATGCTGGCGCCATGTAAAAGTTAACCAAATTATTTTTATAATATATAATTTATTACAAAGCATGTTAAGATGTATAATAAAATTAATATTGTTTTATTAATTTATTAATCCCAGGAAAAAAGTCTGTGGAATACCTATTCTATTTTTTTTATAAATGCCTTTGAACAAATATTAATAGTGTTTGCGGTGACAACATCGCAAACAAAAGCCTATCTAAAAAAGCTAAAATGGTAGTGCACAATGGTGTTTTTGTACCGACCCTTATATATGGTAGTGAAACATAGAACTGGCAAAATAAGAATGAAAGTAGAATAAATGCAGTAGAAATTAATGTGTGGAAAAACTGTACGATAGAGTGTCGAATGAGATAGGGTGTCGTATGAATTATTAGTTACTTTTTTAATGTGGCACGACAGCTGTTTCGCCAACCAATGGTGGTATCATCAGGTGTTACAAACAACTGATTGTTGATGCCAACATCAGTTGGCGAAATAGCTGTCGCGACACACTTAAAAAGTGAATAACAAAAGTTGTGATACCATAACAGTGTTATAAATTTTAACAGTTAATAATGTTGAAGTATCATAGTGTTTCGGCTAAAACAATGGACCAAAATTTTTATAAACATTTAGAAAATGGACATACCTACTCATATAGTTTTTTTTTAGAGGTATACAATACAAATTCAAAATGAAAAAAACACATTAAAATAATGTTAATGTCTATGATATTGGATTTATTTGATAGATAATTTTATGCCATTATTGTTTAAATATGATTTCGGGCATATGAGCGCCACGGCTAGCTCGAATGAAGCGCAATCGGGAAATTCAATTTTCGACAATTGTCGTCTTTGTGGATGCGTATTATGCACTGGAGTGTACGTGGTGCGAAAACGAACCATGGTCTTCCGAATTACTTGCTTGAATGGACGATTATGTCGACCGTAAAATGGACGTAGTGCACGATAAGTTTGGCGAACCGAACCATGTTTTTCAAAATACATTTGCACAATTTGCAAGCGCTGTTCTGACGTAACTCTATACATGGTAAAACGTCCTGACTACAAATTAACTATAAACTGTCAAATTGACAGTTTGTAGAAACAATGTTGCCCAAAACCAAACCTCTAAAAAAACACCCTATGTATATTAAATATTATTTCTTGTTAGTACCAGAGATCGCTGGCTCAGGCATTTGAGTTGTGTAGCAGTCCTGTAAAAAATGCAGCAGTTTTTAGTGTAAAATAAAAATGACATACCTTTTCGTCTTGCATGTTTTGACCGTTTTCCGAAAGCGGCGTGGAAGGGGCGCTGTATCCTTTCAAACTAGCCTGACTGACGTCCTCCTGACTTCTGTGGCTGAGGTCTCCATTCTCCTGGTTCCGCAGATCGTGGATGGATCCCTTGTAGTCGTTGACGATCCTTAAAACGGTGCCTGGTTTGTTATCCCTGTCGTGGTGCGACTCCTGGTGGTTTAGGTCGTATCTCCTCAGATCCGTGATGGCAAGGCCTCTGTGGGCATCCAGCATCCCTCCGCCCATTGATCTAAGGTGTTCTATGGATCTGTGTATGTGGGAATAGTTGTCCACTGGGATCTCTGCCATTAGGGGTGAGTTGTGGTAGTCTAATCCGCCACCATCAGGCCGATACTCGATCGTTCTACCCTCCATTTCCAAGTAGAAGAGTTTTTTCATTAAACAATTACTTAAATATTAAATAAAAATCGTTGTAATTGATAGAGAATCACGCGAGACTTGTCTCAAATAATTGAGCTTGTTTTCTGTGCCTTTCAGTTCGTTTGAATTTCCCCTTTTCTAACTATCTATGAGTATTAAAATAATTCTTTCATAAGATTAAAATATTCTATAAATATTCTTGTAAGGCGGTTTAGTGTTTCGTTTTTTTTTTTTTATATATATAAATACAAAAAAAAATATTTTGTTTATTTTGCTGATCTTGAAGTGTGGTTTAAAAAATATTGAGCAATTTATTTTGAATCCTTTTTTCTTGATAATCTTCCTCGTTCGCTCATCTCTTCAACTTCTGGTAACGTATCTTGGTTCAGTCTCGATATTTTTTTATATATACTCTCATATCACAACACAATTTTTCGATTCAAAAGTCCAGTTTTTAAAAATCGACGCATCTTCAGATCGAATCACTTTCCCTTATTCACTATCAGTTCTTTACGAGCACCTTGTCCAAAGTAAAAAATATATAAAAAATCTAATTAAGTATAGTTCTAATATAAATCGTTCGGTTCACTTTGAAGATCTGAAATTTTTTGATGGTTTTAGAAGCATGTTCTAATTGCACAAACACTTTTTTTTATAAAATGGGTAAAACTTTTTTCTGTTGCGATTAGGTTGAAATTGTTTAAATTAATTATATTAAATATATACATACCATATACGTTACAAAAAAAAAATATTAATTCAAATATCGATATTGTATAAACGCAACATTGACTAGTTATAATTAATACGAATGAAAACGTCAGTTTTCTAGAAGTTTTATTATATTTTATGGGAATGAAACGTTTCGCCCTTCTAAGGCATTATCAAATGTTAATAACTACAATGGGTAAAACTTTTTTCTGTTGTGATCCTAAGGTTGAAATTGTTAAAATTATGATTATAGTTAAATATATATACCATATACGTTATATAAATTTTTTTTTTTCAAAATATCAATATTGTATAAACGCTATAAAACATTGACTAGTTATAATTAATACGAATGAAAACGTCCGTTTTCTAAAAGTTTTATTATATTTTATGGGAATGACACGTTTCGCCCTTCTAAGGCATTATCAAATGTTAATAACTACAATGGGTAACACTTTTTTCTGTTGTGATCCTAAGGTTGAAATTGTTAAAATTATGATTGTAATTAAATATATACTCGTATACCATATACGTCATATAAAAAAAATTGTTCAAAATATCAATATTGTATAAACGCTATAAAACATTGAAGAGTTATAATTAATACGAATGAAGTCAGTTTTCTAGAAGTTTCATTATATTTTATGGGAATGACATGTTTCGCCCTTCTAAGGCTAATCAAATATTAATAACATTTGATAATGCCTTAGAAGGGGCAAAACATGTCATTCCCATAAAATATAATAAAACGTCTAGAAAACTGACGTTTTCATTGGTATTATTTATTTAATATGGAGTTTTACATCATTATTCAAGAAACAATAAAATTGACTAGTTACCTGGTCTAAAATATTAGATACTACCTGTACCCGACCACGCGTTGCTAAAGCTCATTCTAGTTAAATTGAAAATAATGAAAAGTTCACACATTTATAGTATGTCTTAGGCAATTAAATCATATTTTTATTTAAAATAGACATATTCGATTCGATTTAAAAAAAAAATCTATTTCTTTGATATTTCATGGTAAGTTCATTGTAACTAACTAACTAACTATCGCGCCGTCTCTCCGAAGGGGTAGGCAGAAATAATATATTGCCACACTTTAACCTATGCGGAACTCCACACTGCTCTTTTCGCCCCCGCGGGAGGCGCGGTCTGATGGGTTGCGAACCTCATCGCCACCAATAGGAACCTCCCGCGCACACTTCGAACGTCCAACGTCCACACAATAAATCTAAAACAACAGATAATGCTCTTTTAGATGGTGCACATGTTGTCAGTTGGACGATCCGTACTTTTGTGTTTATTTAATTTATATTCCCTCGTATCCACCGCTCTTTTAAATAACTGTAAAAATAAGTAATAAACAAAATAAATTAGAAAAAAATATGAAAAATCTTTTTAACTGTATGTTTAGTTAAAATTCTGCCGAAACCGGTCGAAGACACAATAGATGATTTTAACTAAATATACATAAATTTTTTTTTTTTCATATATATATATATATATATATACATATATATATATATATATATATATATATATATATATATGTATATATATATATATATATATATATATATATATATATATATATATATATATATATATATATATATATATATATATATATATATATATATATATATATATATATATATATATATATATATATATATATATATATATATATATATATATATATATATATATATATATATACATATATATATATATATATATATATACACATATATATATATATATATATATATATATATATATATATATATATATATATATATTTTCTGTTTACAATTATAACGCTACAAGTTTGTCTAACTAATTAACCATCACGCCATTTCCCCAGAGGGGGAGGCAGAGAGGATGGATCGCCACAATGCTCTGTCCTGGCATACCTCTCGGGATTCCTCTACATTCATACATCGTACCATTCACGCACGTCGATTATTCCGACTTCGAATGTGACCGCCTTTTAGTAATTGATTAATTTGGTCATGCCATGTTTTCCTCGGTCGTCCTCGGCTTCTTTTTCCACTCACGCTGCTTGTGTACAACTATTTAACCATTCTAATCTCATACATTCGTTCCTTATGTCCAAACCATCTCAGGGATCCTTTTTTAATTTTATCCATGTTGCGGTCATCTGCCTTACATTTCTTTCTTATTTCATCGTTCGGTATTCTATCATACCACGTTTTCCGCACATTCTTCTTAGTGATCTCATTTCTACGGCGTTTATATCCTGCTTTCATCCTTCTTTTGCCAGCTCCAAGCTTCACTTCCATACATGAGGTTTGGCACTAGAACTCCATTGTGTACTGCCATATTTGCGTCTGTGGTACTGTTAAATCGATTTTAAAATAATGATAAAAATAATTTTGAGCAGATACCCGTTGAAGCAGTGGATGAAAAAATCGCGGAACGCTAAACATCTCGTCAAAATAATTGCACAGTTTGTCAAACTTAGAGTCGCAAAAAGAGTGAAAGAGATTTTCTGACGTTTTGAGAGCAGCATGTTTTTTAATATTTTTTTTTAGCCGGTTCATGCCCGTTCGGATTGTGAAAACGGTATGAATGTTTAGGAAGCAAGCAATTTGATCGCTGGTCTATATAATATAGTATATATATTGTATCCAGCGTCGTTCACGTATTTTAGAGTTATGATTAAAGTAAGGTTTTACCTCAAATCGGTAGCAGTTTTTATCATTACTCTATTGAGTCTTTTTTATAATGCTGTTTGCATTTGTCACGGATCGCCTGTCCGATTGCAGTATAGGGTGACCAGAAATTTACGTCGCAAATAACATAAAAAATAATTAAGAACTTTTAGTTTTATTTATGAATTAAAACATAATTTTTCCACTTTTGAGTTTATCGTTTTCGACGTGAGAACGATATTTAATATTGTTCTTCTCACGTTTTGTATTGGGAGATAGGTTCAACCCTGGATACGACCTGATTCCTTCATCATAAAAACAAGATATTTTTTGCTCATATTGGAGAGTACCATTTATATAAAATAAAAAAAAGTCGCCGAAATAATGAGAGTTTTCCAATTAATGAGAATGCCATTTTCATTATGCCAGAATCTTATTGGAAATACATCAGATCATAGTTTCACTATTGCCACAGCAATGATATATCATAAACCATAAAATAAGAAGTCAAGTCAAAATCCTAGTCCAAATACGCCATCAAAATTGGGTA